>JAEQML010051990.1:0-43858 GCA_016904865.1 Pissodes strobi
ATTAAGGGAGAAGACTAATAAACAATAAAGATAAAATTGATACACAATCTAATCTAAATCTGGTGATTACAAAATAAATTGTGTCAACTGTGAAGCTGTATACGTAGGACAAAGTGGTCGAAACTTCAATATTAGGATTAAAGAACACAAAAATCGATTTTACATAATATTAAAAACTCTGGCTTAGCAAAACATTGTATAGAAAATAACCATTTTATAGATACGAATAATGTCAAACTTTTACACACGGAAACAAAAAGCAAAAGGTGAATCTTTTGGAGTACCGAGAAATCCAAAAGTCACAAAAAACAGACGTTTTAAATACGAACGACCAACTGACCTGCTCTTTAAACACCTGCATAATTGACAGTGCAATAAAAACAAAATACCGTCAGGCGGTTTAGTAGGGTATAACTATTTTAGATTTTAGTATACAACTACTCTTGATAAAGGCCTCATCAAGCCGAAACATATGTAGAGAAAAATATCTCATTAAATTATTTTGTACTAATTATCCCTAGTATTATTATTCAACGATGTTTCACAAGGATCCTACCGCCGAAACTATTCATTGTAATAATTTTTACGTGTACGCAGCTTTATTTTGTATAGTTTCTTAAAAATATACATCATACACGAAAGTGAACGTAGATTTGAAACGATTCCAAACACTTGTTGCTGCGACATTCCACAACAAAAGACGACCAACAAAACAATATCAGGGTTTAAAAGATAATCGTGATCAGTTTTCACACTTCTATCGATCCCGGTCTTCGGGCGCCATAGTGAGAAATCCAGACGTGTACGATTAAACCAGGACAAATGTTGCGAAATGACGATATACTAAATTAAATATGCTATTTATAGCTCGTTAAATATGCCTTTATTAGGGGAATTTTGCCTTAAATGGAGCATCGTGATAAATCGGGAAATCCAATTATTCTCATGTCGGGCGCCATCAATCAGAAGTTGGTGGTCTATCCACCGTTTGGTTTAAATTTAGTGAAATCTTTTTGAGCTTAGTCAGATTCGTTGTTTTTAATTTTTTTTAGGTTGTAACGGTGTACTGTCGTTCGTTACGTTTTGAATACTTAAAGTACCAAACTTTAATATAATTATCTGATTATTTGATTCAGTATCTTAATTGAGATTATACTCTATTTCGAAATGGTGCGGAGTAATAAAACCTACTTATATAAGTGCAAAACGCTAACAGAGTGGTCAAATAAATTTTTGTGATTTCTAAATATTTAGCCACAGCTGTTATAGCCTGCTGTATTATATTTTAACCATTCCACCCTGTTTTGTACGGCAATCCCGCTGCAAACAATAGGCTTTATTAGCAAAGGGGCCATTTTCTACCTGCAGTAGCGTACGTTTGGGTATTTAATTTAAAATACCTGTTTTACCTAAGTACTTTTATTTATTCACTTATATATGTATATTCAAAAACAGTTAGTATTACTGTAACATTTTATCACATATAATATTTATATAATAAGGTATAAGAATTGCGATTTTGTGTAAACAGTTATGTAGAGAACTATGGTATATCATTTTCGTCGTCAGAAAAATCCGTCGAATCTTCGTCATGTTCCAAGGATATAATTAAAGGCTCTACAATTAGGTCAATTAAATGGTCTAGTTTCCACATTTTTTCTTCTTCTTTTATAACATGCTCAATACACTTACGCCATTTTTCAGAATCGACATTTTTTAAAGATTCCTCAAAGATAATTTTAACATCTTTCATTTTAAACGTCGTGTTTCTCCTTGCTACATAACTTTTTACTTGGGCCCAAACAAGTTCAATGGGATTTAATTCGCAATGATACGGAGGCAGACGAAGAATGGTAATATTTCGTTTCTGTGCAATTTTGTCAACTACATACTCGGTGAAACGAGCACGAGCTTTATTTGAGGATACTATGGACAACAGTTCCTTTTTCACCATACTTTCATCAAATGGTATGTTATTCTGTCTAAACCACTGAATAATATCCGCTTTTCTCCATGAATTAGTTGGTATTCTGTCAACTTTTCTGGAATGATAACTCGCATTGTCCATCACTATCACAGAATTAGGTGGAATGAGATCTAACATTTGTTCAAAATATTCTTCGAACACATCGCCATTCATGTCTTCATGGTAATCGCCAGAATGATTTGACTCAAACATTAACAAACCGCCCTCAACAAAACCATCAACACTTCCAAGGTGTGTAATAATCAGTCGCTTTCCTTTCCCAGATGGTGGTTTTAGTCCGGTGGACCAGCCTTCTAAGAATGCTTGACGAAAACTTGAAATATTTTTGTCTTGCCAAATCTTCCCAACCGTATATCCTTCATTAAGCCATGTTTCGTCCAGATAATAAATCTTTCTATTCTCACTTCGAAACTGCTTTATCTGTCTTAAGTAATATCTCCTCCAACAAATAATTTCATGTTTTTCGATTAGGAGCGATTTTCTGCTTTGTTTTTCCCAGCTGAAATTCATTTGTTTTAAAGTTGTCCACAATTTCTTCCTGCTTATCGTTGGAGACATATTTTGGTCTTGCTTCAAGGCTCCTAAAATTTTGTTGATGGTTGGTATTTCCTTATTAAAATAAAAGGAATGTACTGTTCTTCTAATTATAAGTTTGTAGTCTTCATCGATAGGCACCGTCTTTCTTCCTGAAGATGGTATAGGTGGTTTTACAGCTCCACTTTTTCGTTCACACCTTAATTTATATATCGACGTTTTTGAAACATCCGTCATTTGCGAACACATTTCCACCACAGTATCAATGCTATACAGAGGATTTTGATGTTTGAGGGCGTCATATACATTAAGAATAATATTCTTTTCGTTAACAGAAAATGGACATTTGCTCGCTCGTTTCACTGGAGAGAAAACTGAATTAGCCATTTTAATTGAAACTATGAAATGAAACAAACACACTGTGTCTTCTTCGGAAGAACAAATATAACTGAAAAATTACAATTACTTAAACTGTATGCATACAAAAAATCGTCAAATTTGAATGTTTACAATAGTAATAAAAAAACCTAAATGTGATAAATATAATGCTGGGAAAGTCCGAGTATTAGGACAGGTAAACGTTTAAAATATGTACGTATATGTACGTAATTATGTACGCCTATGTATCAGCCGTCAGAAAATGATTTATTACTTCGCATCATTTTGAAATAGAGTATAGAGTGAACAGTGACAGAAGTGAAATCACAAAACTGGATGAAAATATGTAAACAAGGATGATGACTGTGGATGATTTCATTCTGGATGATTCACTTTGGATGTACATCAATAGTGATACAGTGTAAATCCCGCTTTAGTTTTCTATTTTAAGGATTATGTCAGTTTAGTTACTTTGCATTAATTATGCTCTGAACTAAGAAGCGATCGATTCTGTAGCCCATCGTAAAGTCGACGTATAGCCAACGGCGAGTTCTTTCGCGAAATTATTGCACATTCCTATAGAGGTATGATTAGCGATGCGTGCGCATATGTCGAGTAGATAATATTTGGTACAGGGTTTTGATTGTAATAATTTATTTGATTAATGAACGTATGGCATAATGTTTCTTTCGGAAGGTAAATATGAAATTATTATCAGGGTTGTATGTTTTGAGGTAGGCTTCAAATTTAAAAACGTGGATTTTTGAAGGTCAGTGTCTCCAGTATCTTGGATGTAAGTGCTCCACGTTAAGTTGAAAGCATATGATCTGTCAAGGTGCGTTTTCACGGGTCGATCTGAGTTGAACGATTTGGGTCGTTCGACCATAGTTCGACCTGTGTTGAAAGCAAAAAGGTTTACACGGTGGGCGATGCATGTTGAATAATTGTATTAGAAACTGGCGTCACGTGAAATTATTGATATAAATTAATTTGTTGTTCAATTCGGGATGAAATAATTGCTAAATTAAAGAAGAAGAGAAAAAACAAAGGTGTTGGACCAGACCATGATTGAAGTTTGCTTCGAGAATTGGTTGTGGAAGATCCAAGGGCTTATAGGAATCATCTAGATACCTTTCCGAAGAAGATTCAACTTCAAAAAGGCAAACAGGGCCGAATTTTTCACAAATCTTAACGCAGAACTGAAATGCCTAGCTCCGACTACAGATAACTATCAAACCTTTGTGCAAATCATGCAAAGGGTATCAAAACGGCACATACCAAGAGGTTGTAGACAACAATACATCCCAGGGCTGTCAAACACTTCCAAGCAGACCTTTGATACATATAAGGAATTATTTGATAAAGACCCATTTAGCAAAGAAACTATAACCTGCGGGACTGCACTGATGACCGCATTGATCGAAGCCCAGCAAGGGAAATGGATAGAAACCCTGGAGCGAATGAACATGTCACACAGTAGCAAAATGACATGAAATCTGATAAAGAAACTGAACGGCGACCCAAAACAAAGCAAAGTTGCTTCAAACGTAACACCCAATCTAGTAGCCCACCAGCTCCTCCTAAATGGTAAGCCAGATAATAAATGCGAAAAGGTACGACTCAGCAGAACACCGACAAATGAGACAAATCACTTTAATTCACCTTTTACCATTAAAAAACTTAACAAGGGAGTGAACGCATTAAAAAATGGAAAAGCCGCAAGAGTGGACGATATATGTGTGAAGCAAATAAAACACTTCGGGCCATCAGCCATACAATGGACCCTAGAATTATTTAACTGCTACCGACAAACTTTTCAGATCGCAAAAAGAAAGGCTAAAGTCGTAGCTCAGCTGAAACCCGGGAAAGACCCAGAGTCATCAAAAAGCTATCGCCCGATATCACTTGTCTGCCATCTGTACAAACTGTATGAGAGACTTATTCATTATAGGATAGAAAAGGTCGTGGACTCAACTATCATCAAAAAGATTTAAAAGTAAAACATGAAAATGAGAACTAAAAAAAACAAAAGATCGAAATTGAGAACGTATTAACAAAAAAAAAACTAAAAAGTTTAGAAAGCGAAATTAAAATAATAGATGTTAGGGGGAAATAATAAAATTTCTCTGCTTGTGAGGTTGCCTATTTAGAAAGCTTACTAACTTCTATTGATGACGTAACACCCAATGTTTTTATTGTTTGCGAACTTCCGCAATATTTGGTTGATCAAGCCAGACATTTGCAAAGCTCTTGCGTTCAACCTCGCTCTTGTTTTTAATTTGCATGCGTTAACAGATACTACTTTTTTTCTACTTTCCCTAGCTGTATGGAAGTTCTTGTCTATATAGTGTGCCTACGTTCTATATAAAAAATCCTTACTGAAATAACATGCATAATGCATAATATACATGTGTTAAGGTTTTTAATCCTTTGTTAAATCTGCGCTTGTCTCTCGATAATAATAATAATAATAATAATAATAATAATAATAATAATAATAATAATAAAGGTCTTTATTAGGGATCAAAATAATAGAGGTACAAAGTAATAGATATGGGAGCGGTATCCAACAAAGTTGCTCTTATACAACCCCCTAGCTAACCAAGTTTTATATAAAAAAAATATGTAATCTTAAAAACTAGACTATAATATATAAAAGCCAGAAATACTTTTTTTTATTACACCAAATGCTTAAATTTAATAAATTAAGGAATTTAATGCAAAAAAAGGAAAAATACATATATTTATCACTGAAAAGATTACGTCAGGTCTCCCTACAGTTGGGCAATATACTTCTTCAATCTAGGCTTAAAGACGGATTGATTAGGTGCTCTCTTGACGTCAGGGGGAAGCTTATTAAAATTTTTAACTGCATTATAGGTAAAACAGCGTTGAAATTGAGCAGTGTTATGCCTGGGGACGCTAAATAGATCCCGATGACGAGTCTCGCGCGGGTGAATATCTGAGCTCCTAGTCAGCTTTTCATAAAGATACGCCGGTTGCTTGGTGGTAGTAATCTTATTAACAAGACATAGAAGTTGCATCCGAAAACGATCCTCCAACCTAAACCAGTTAGACTGGTGAAAGTACTGGGAGATGTGGTCGAATTTACGAAGATTATAACCAAATCTTATACAAGAATTTTGTAAACGTTGAAGACTTAATTTGTCTTTGTAAAGTAGGGTTGGCCAATACACACTAATACAGTACGAGATATGTGACAAAACCAGAGAATCTGCCAACCTAAGCTTAATAGATGTATTAAGTATGCTCTTATGAATATAAAGTACTTTAAGCTTAGAATAGGCTTTTTGAAGAATGTGAGAAACGTGATTTTGAAAGCGCAAATCACTATCCATAGGAAGTCCGAGATTTTTACAAACAACCGCAGATTTTAAAATAACGTTATTAAGCTTAATATTTAGTAGATCATTGTTTGAGATTTGCTCCTTTTCCTTTCCGAAGAACACAACTTGAGTCTTACCCTCATTAAGCAGCAACCCGTGCGCATCCGAAACATTGTTAAGTATATTCAAATCCGAATTAATCCTTTCAATAGCTCTCTCAGCATCCACATAGTCGAAAGAATAGTAAATTTGCGTGTCATTAGCGTATTGATGAGAGGAACAATATTTGAGCATTTTACAAAAGTCGGACGTATATACTGAGAACAAGATTGGGCCGATAATACTGCGCGACCCCTTTAGCTAAAGGTAGGTACTCCGAATAACCACCCCCAAAAACAACCCGCTGTTGCCTTGCATTAAAGTAATTCTTGAAGAATTTGAATGCTAAGTCACCAAGACCGAAATATTTAAGTTTAATGTTTAACAAATCATGATCTAAAGTATCAAAGGCTTTACTGTAATCTAACAAAATTAAGCATGTATTTTTCTTATCATCGCAGGCACGAAAGATATCGTCAGTTACCTTAAGCAGCGCAGTTGAAGTACTGTGATTGGTTCTAAAACCGGATTGAGTTGGAGGTAATATGTTATTTTGAGCAATAAAGTTACCAAACTGCTCGGCGATAACTTTTTCTAAAATTTTTGACATAGTTGGAAGGATACTAATAGGTCTGAAATGAGAAGGGTGGGTTGGATGTGAGGTTTTAGGGACGGGAACCACATTGGCGTCCTTCCAGAGTGTAGGAAATTTGCCAGTTGACAGACATTTATTTATAAGGTAAGTTATATGGTTAGTAAGCACAGGAATTAAATACCAAAGCATTTTTAGATTAATGCCATCCGACCCAGTAGCATTAGTATTAAGTTTATAAATTATTCTTTCTATATCCTCCGGGGTAACCTCCTTAAAGGAAAATAACTCGTAATTAGTGTTTAGAAACGTATTGTTCACATAATTCTCGTTTACAAAATTTTGATTATTTAATGGTAATTGTGAGACACTGCTAAGCAGATAAGTATTAAAGTCCTGAGCCTATCTCCTGTCAGTAAAAAAATTATCGCATGCCGTACTTGAGCAGACATTTAAGTGTACGCCAAAATTTTTTTGGATCAGTTCGAAATGAATGTTGAAGGTAGGCCCTTTTCTCCGATTTAATTGACATATTAACACGTTCGCGACGACGTGTAGTTACGCTGTACCTTAGTTCAGGACGAAATGTATATTTTTATTTTAATATCTTGAATTTGTATTTTTTTGGTAAATAAAGGTTTATGAACTTTCGTTTTTTAGTTTTTTTTTATGTTTTAACCATTTTTTTCCGTGTACCACTCGTGGTACATGACGCCCGCAGCGCAAGTTTTTGCCTTGGGGGCGTCGTGTACCACTTGTGGCCACTATAAAGAAGGACATCAGACACTCTATTTTTCCTGTTAGTTTCAGGTAGATCATGAGTTCCAGGGTTAGGAAGATTTTTACTTTGCTGGAAGGGGCGAAAGGGCCTCCTGTCACAGCACTAGAATTTTATTTTGAATACCTCACATACACCGGGACGAGTGCGCCACCGATGGTACACTGGTGCAGATACACCCATCCTACAGGCGTTACTGCAATATAAAGACCCTACGTTATACGCGTTCGGTATTATCAAAGCATAGATTTATTAAAACTCGTGTACCACGTGTGGCACACGACGCCGATAACTAAGGCTTGTCATGTACCATTTATGGTACACGTCGTCGCGAACGTGTTAACAAGATTTCTAAGAGTTTTAAATTCATTCCATGCATTTTCAGTTTTATATTCCTTATACTTAGTTAATGCTTTATTTTTAAGTTTAATCATAAATTTTAGGTTATCACTAAGCCAAGGTGCTGGAGGCTTAGTTATCTTAGCCGTTTTGTATGGAGCATGGTAGTCAAATATTTCTATCATATTTCTATTAAGGAACTCCACCATTTCGTCAACATTATTTAAGTGAAATAGATGATCCCAGTGAATCGTCTTAAGGTCGATCAGAAAATTTTCGTAATTAAAGTTTGAATAATCTCTATATGTCTTGAGCATAGGTTTAGGTTTAGTTTTAGGTATTTTTATTTTGCAATGAACCAAATAATGATCCGATATATTTTCCATTTTTAAAACTCCGGTGTCAAAAACAATATCTGGACTAGAAGAAATTATTAGATCCAAGAGCGTTGACGAATCACAAGTTACTCGCGTGGGTTCCGATACATTTTGAAGTAGACCATATTTATTTAATAAGTTTTGAAATAATAAACAACCCTGACTATTATTGGGAGGAAAAAAGTCAATATTAAAATCCCCTCCAAGAACAATGTAATCATATTCTGGAAGTAAATCAACTAGAGAATTCTCCAACAAATCCAAGCATTGATTTAAACTTGAGTGTGGAGGCCGGTAAAGCGACCCCAAGCATAGTTTTTTTCCAGCAAATTTTAGAGAAATCCAAAGCTGTTCCACCGCTTCATTTGTATTACTAATACTAAGAATTTTAATCGGCTTTTTAACATAGAATGCAACTCCGCCACCTCTCGTCTCGCGGTCCAACCTAATCAATTCATACACATTAATTCAGAGAGGAAAGCTGGGTATGCTTGTGTTAAGCCAAGTTTCAGAGAGTCCTATGACGTCAAGAGAGCTTCCGCTAACGGTTGAAGAAAAAAGATTAAAAGATGACCGAAGGGACCTAACGTTAAAATGACAGTACTCTAGCCATGTGTTTTGCATACATGTTAGGCGCTACTCCTATGTTCCACATAATTGAAGCAGTGGTGCAGGTAGCTAATAAGTATTGCAACTAATTAAAAATATTATTTCATGCAATATAAAAGTTGAGAATACGATAGTACAGAAGAGTAATACATTATTATTTAATAATAAAATTCAAGCTAACTGTATGTACTCAAATGTTTACAATTCAGCAACAAAACAGTGAACGCTTATCATCTGCAGAATACAAATATCTAAATATCTAACACAATATATTCAAAAAATTTAGATGAGAATAATGTATTCTATATGAGATGTATTCCCGATAGCTTTTATTTACATGTTCATCGATAAGGAGACCAAAAAACAAAATTTCACAGAATAATGTAAATTGCCAATCCTAGTCCTACCATATCAATAAAGACATGAGAATGAGCATAAGTAAAGTTGCGAACAATAACCTCTTAACCTAGAACCTACGAGTTAATCTAAATATGAAGGAGAATTCAAACAGTATAATATATTAATCAAGCCTAGAAATGGTATAATTATTTATTTATTTGTGTTTTAGTTTTAACACCTTAAAGTTAAATATAATATTAATACAATATTACTATTACAATTCTTTATCAGAATTAATTATAGTCTTTTTATTTTCCTGGTTGTTCCAGACGAATATTTTACCACCCGCCGACCAAGCTTTGTTCTTCCCAAATTTGTTTTTTGCATCAAGCAGCAGTTTGTACCTCCTTTGAGTAAGATCCTCAAAAATGGCATAATCTGAGCCCTTCAATACCTTCTTAGCACTAAAGACTTCATTTCTTTTCCAATTATGATTAAACTTGACCAACATTACTCGGGGTTTATCCGAGGGTTTATCATATGTACTCCTCCCAACTCTAAACACGCAGTCAATGTCAAGTCGATCACATGAAAGATCTAATGAGGACTTGATAAAACCAGTTAGAACCTCTATAGGGTCCTCATCCTCACTCTCAGAAAGCCCATGGATGCGAAGGTCATTTCGTTTAGTGAATTGCTCAATTCTGTCAGCCCTAAGATCCAAACTTGCTATGGACTTGGAATTTGCAGATATTTCAGTCCTAAGGCCATTTAAGGTATCCGACATATTAGACAATTTAGAATCTATGTTATCAAAACGTCGGTTAAGCTTTGATTCTATCTGATTACAGAAATTGAGACATACCTTATTTATCAGTTTTTCATTATCATCAGCCGCATCGTTGGTCGTCGTACTTCTTGTTCGGGAACCAGCCATAACCGCTATTTTATCGTCACGGAACAGCCTACACTTGAATGTAGTATAGTAATTTGAGGTTAATTTTTGTTTTAGCTACTTATTCCGATTAATGCATCCACATCGGGTCCCAGGCTTCGGCAATAGCAGGCCAAGTATAAACTCCACCAGCACAGCGTTCTTAGAATTGTAGATTTAACAGGGCACCACAACTTTAGCAGTAAAACAGATAAGAACCGGAGCAGCAAATACGCTACGCTACGCACACATCGTATATCAAACTGTTAAGGTTCTGCATGAAACGATTACTGAATATATAATGTACTTTAAAAAAATAATTCTTAGTTAGTAATTATTTAAATGTATAGTTCCGATGCTTATTTCTCTTTCCTTTTTCCGAAGTAATCCGAATAAATATTAAGTTATTATATTGTTTCTTTTGGTTCTTTGATTTTATTGAAGCCGGCCTGATACAAAAATATACAACTAAACAATTAGAAGAAAATCTGATATACAAAATCAACCTTCGGTCGCACTGAATAAGTGAAACTACTTGCAAGTGATAGTCGCCCGTTTCTGTGTACATAACAGCAATAATTTATCTGTTGCAAAGAACGAACTATATCAGCCGTTTTTTACGTATAAATTTATATTAGTGGTAGTATTAGAACACAATACTAGCTCGAATTTGCTTTCCAACTGTCGTTTTGCTCGATTTATTAATTAGTTAATAATATCTCATTATTTTCAAATGCATCAAATTTTTCCATGTCCTCACAGATTATTAAGTTGCGTTATTTGTGATGTTAAAATTTAATCTGCGAATCTAGATAGTAACCATTTTGATTTTCTTATTACGTTATTTTACTACGTCCCAAATTTACTGACTTTGTCATTTTAATGATACTCTCTATATATTCTCAACATATAAGAACATTTCTTCTTTTATTTTATTATTATTTATTATTTGAATGCGTATGTGATTGAGATTAAATCAATGGTAGGTATTTTCAAATTTTGCGTTTTAAGAACTCGCAACTTATTATTTCTTGACATATCTGTATACCGTTTTTGACATTAACTCTACATTGTTATAATCTAAGTCTTATTTCACCTATAAAATATGTCATAATAATAATTGAAAAAAACTAGCCGCTGCACTATAATGTAATAACTCCGTACAGAAAAATATAACGTATACGGTGAAATTTAATGTAATAAATTACATTATTTAAACAATTTTGCATAAGCTACAAGCAATTTCTTTCAATTTCAAATTCAACTAATCTTTGATAATATTTATATATTATAAAGATGTGATAATGCATAAAAGTTGTTTTATTTATATGAAAAAATAAAGATATTGCATCTTAATCGGTAATTAAATAATACACCGCTAACATTCAATTCAAATCAAGTCCAGTTACCTGAGTTTCATTTCGCTAATATTTTCCGATATTGTCGTTACGCCGCGTCATTTAATATTTATTTTTCATGCATATGCCGGCATCATGAAATACCGAATTTTGCAATCTCCATGTAATTATGCGATCTAGCATGTATGAATTAATAACCTTTGTTCATAGAATAATTGCGAAATTACGATTACTTCAATACTATATGAATACTCCTTATTTAAGAGAATTTAACTAGTTTCATTTCATTATACAGGGTGAGTCGGGAGGAACAAACCAAATTTCAGGAGTGTGTTATACACGCGAAAACAATGTAAAAACCCCATATGTTCTTATTCGATAATCATTTGTTTTCAAGTTATAGCGTAATACCAAATAAAGAAAAGTTCATATATTAACGGTTTCCTAATCATAGCGATCTTTTAATAAATGTTCAAATATACCGTCATTGACTTCTAAACATTTTCCGCTTCGTCTACGAAGATGGCCCGTTGCTCTTCTAATTGCGTCATGTCTTTCTTCTTTAAAATTGGCTGCAGTATTTATAATACGTCGAATTAGTGCATCCCGAGTGTCCACTTTTACTTCATACACTTCATTTTTAGACCAACCCCATAAACAATAGTCTAGTGCTGTGAGGTGTGGAGATCTTGGAGGCCAATTAATAGGACCACCGCGACCAATCCAACGCCCTGGAAATGTTTCGTCTAAATGTTGCTTGACCTGATGAGAGAAATGTGCAGGAGCTCCATCGTACTGGTAATACATTTGCCTTCTGATATTTACAGGAACATCCTCTAGTAGTCCTTGAAACTCATTTTGTAAAAAATTTAGGTAGTTGTCTCCTGTGAGGCGATTTTCCAAAATGAAAGGGCCAATTAAATAGCTATCGAGCATACCACACCACACGTTAACCGAAAACTTAAGTTGAAAATTACTTTCAACTGTTGCGTGGGGATTTTCGATTGACCATACATGAGAGTTACGAGTATTATTAATACCGTAACGGGTGAATGTTGCTTCATCTGTAAAAAGTATAAGCGATACAACACGATGATTATTATTTATCCATCGACAAAATTCAATTCGTTTAGCATAATCTTCCAATTCTAGGTGCTGTACTCTCTGTACATGGTATGGATATAAGCCTTGATCGTGGAGTGTCTTTAATACTCTTTTTTGTGGAATGCCCAATTGAGTACCAAGTCTTCGTGAGCTGGTCGTTGCATCTTCTTCTACTAAATCTAGAATATTTTCTAGTAAACCTTGTCTAGTAGCTCGTTCAGATGTAATGTTGGCATTGGGAAGATTACCATTCTCGCACAAATTGCTAAAAACTCTGATAAACACGTTTCTAGTCGGATGTCTGTGATGTGGATACCGTTAACGATATTCTTCAACAGCAGCTGTAGCAGTTTCACTACAGAAACCATAAATAAACACCATATTTGCATATTCTAAATTTGAATAAGTATTTGGCATTTTGTATCACTTTAATCACCCAAACTTGAAAATAACTGCCACAATAGACTGACACATTGTCAAGACAACATCGGTGTCAAATAGTTTAGAATCCTGAGCATGGCATAGGTACTCTAATTACGTGAAAATTTTGATAAAAGTAGAAAAAAATTGGATATTGCACTATAACTTGAAAACAAATGAATATCCGATAAGAACATATGGGCTTTTTTACATTGTTTTCGCGTGTATAATACACCCCTGAAATTTGGTCCGTTCCTCCCGACTCACCCTGTATACTTTACAACTTATGATAATTTATATTCTGTGATATTTAAAATATTCTACGCCAATATGATTTGAAAATGTACAAAATTGTGAGATTTATCATATTTAAATCATTTTCGCTACTGTTCAGTTGTTGACATACCTTGAATATTTTAGTATATACTTCTCTATTACGTATAGCTTATTTTATTGGCACTTATTTATTTCTCCTATATTTATTTTTCCTATCACGGGAGGTAAAAAAATATTCTGAGATTTGATTTTTAGCCGAAGCAATGCGGTTTTGCCGCTTTTTAGCATTTTAGTTTAATTATAATTTGTGCATCTACTTAAACACGATATGCCTACTCGTTTCCAACAAATTTTCATTAATGATTGGCTATAGTGCCTTGCCGATTTGATTCAAAAAATTGATACTTTTGCAATTATTTGATTGATTGTGATTAATTAATATATTTGTATACCTACTATATTTTAAGATAGAACGATGGTGCCTATGAAAATCTACATACGTGCATAAAATATAATAATATAATTGTAATAAAAACTACGCCGATATACAAAGAAAAATATATAATTAGCCTAGCCCATTTTAACATTAACATAATCTATAAATACCTGTGCACAGTTCTATTTTATTTTTGTCATTATTATTGTTTTTTCACCTTCACATTCTATTTTCTTCTTTTTAATGTTCAATTGTCCGTATCTAATTTCCATTTCTATCTACACATTTCTTCTGCTAAAAACCTAAAAGAGAAATTTCCTCTTTTTTCTTCTTCTTCTTACAGCCATTTTGCCTCAGTGGATTACTTGGATTATTTGCCTGGTAGGCAACGCCTACTTCCTTCTGATGGACTGGCAGGATCGCCATGTAATGACTCAATCAGGGGTACCATATCGTGTTTACTTAAGTTAATAGTTTGAGTCAGGTTCTTTCATCCGAGGCCTCAATAATAGTCTGAGCTTACTTGACTCTATGTATTATGGTTGTATAATGGTTGATCTTACAATAATGGTATCAATGATCTTAATTAAACCCAGTCACGTTACATTACAAAAGATCACCCTAATCAGGCCAGCGTGTTTTGCTATCTGTGCAACAGTATGCAGTTTTTAAAATGTATTATGATAATATTTAATAATGACAATATTCTGTAGATATACAGGGTATATACTAATATCATTACATCTGTTCCTCATCTATATTAATGACATGTTAACCGAAACGAATGATCCAGTTAACAGTTTTTCAGATGACAGTACCCTTGTCTCCCAACTCAGATCAGAAAATCCTTTACCAGCGACTGAGACTTATCACCGCAGACAGGAGCAAATTACAGCAATTATTCAAGACCTGGAGAAAGTTCAAACTTGGAACGAGAGAAATTTCGTCCAGTTCAATGCAGCAAAGACCCAGGCAGCCACGTTTACCATTTCTTCATCCTCGTCAATCGAACTGCTGGGTGTCTCGGTGAACAGCAATATGTCCTGGCATGACCACGTTGCTAACATCGCAAAATCAACCTCCCAGAAGCTTGGTGCGCTATTTCGCAACAAAAAACTGTATACACCGTAGCAGCTGCTCTTGCTCTACAAAGCGCAAGTAAGACCGTGCTTAGAATATTGCTCACACATCTGGGGTGCCGCACCAAAGCACACCCTGATGTACTGGAGTTGACCCGGAATCTGGATAGTCTAGAACGCCGAGATATCCCTATTTTACAGATACTTTTACGGCAAATGCTCCCAGGATTTGGCCTGCCTCATCCCGCCCGTGGCAATGCCTGTCAGACAGTCACGATAGACGGCAAGAGCGCACCAGTACATGATACAACTGGAAACACCTAGAACATCGCTTTACAAGAACTCCTGTCTGGCGCACTGCATCACTGTGGAACTTCCAGGACATCTGTTTCCCCCGAATTACAACCTACAACTACTCAAGAACCGTGTCAATCAACATCTTCGCACACACACCGCTCGTCGAGAGCCATAGGATCTCCTATAGCGTGTGTGCCACTTCCCAAAAAAAGTTTAAATTTAAATTTATCCTAAACATTGAAAACCTGGTAGTGGTTTGAAATGACCTCTTAGTAGTGGAGCCGCCTTAAATTTCTCTCGTTTAAATATTTGTGCGTGTGTGTAAATTAAACGTATATTATTGTTTTAAAATTATATAAATAATCTTTATTAAAATATTAGCTTTCTCTTTACAGTGAATTTGTCTGTTGTTATTATTACAGATACCAAATTCATAAATTTAGCCACGAAAGGATTAGGTATACTTAATCATAATTTTCAACAAAATGCAAATTTGACCTATTACAAACATCTTTATTACTCGGTGGATGCATCTTACTTAGGATATTCCCCCAAGTATCAGTAAGATAAACAATCTTGCGCCCACGCTATGTAAGTCTTATTAGAGCACTTAGAAATAACTAAAATATTGGCGAAAACTGATGAATACAAATATTGAAAATAGCTATATTATATCCACACACAACAGACGGATGTAAATAAGTGATGACAATACTTCATTCAAAGTTTTTCTTTTCATATTTTTGCTCTGTGCATGTTTCTAGATGAACAGCGAAAACCTATCCATCAACTACAGCAAAATTAAATTACATTGTGAAAATTCGATACCCCGAAAAAGCTAAATTTGTCAGCGAACGTATTTCAGCAATGGAATATTTCACTGCCGTATTGCCAATATGAGCAACTTGTTTGTCTTCCCTATGGCAGTGATATTTTTCCGATAGGATATGTCTAAAAATATTTTCATATTTCAGAAATGTAAGCATAATGTGGGATAGCAAACTTTATGATACTGACAGATTTTTCTTCAGTTATATGCATACAAATGAATTAATGCATCTGTCATGTGTATAAAATCAAGTTTTCTCATACCTTCGTTGTGGGTATAATATTTTAACACACATTGCTTTCTTAAGTTGATATTGATTGAATTATATGCACATAACAAACGATTCTTAATTTTCTTACAATTTTTATAGCTGCCTATATTATTGTATGACAGAAGCTGACACAATTATTGCAGTTTAATGGCGGATCACCGCACAGGCGCAGCAAAGGCGAGCACTTAAAATTCAATTTATGACCTTTTAAATGTTTGCCCTTGATTTTCAGTCTCGACCGGTAGAGCGATACATGGGTTCAAGCACGTTTGACCTGAGCGATTAACCATCGCTCTAGTAAAAATTCCGCACTGTCATGGCCTGTCAATTTATTTATTTATTTATTCGATAAAATATTAACAAAACCACAAGAACGTCGATCAAGAATCATGTGGGCATAAAGAATAACCCCCCGTTTGCACCATCTTTCTAAAGCCGAGAATAATGTTATTAATTTTATGTATGTAAAGTTGTGGGCATAGGACTTATAACAAAAACTTCCTTATTCGAAATTTGCCGACGTTTCGACCATTTATTGCGGTCTTTTTCAAGGCTACAATAGGAAAAAACTGTACTACAATTTGGCATAACCTGTGCTTACAATTAATTAAAAATTTTTTTCAGTTACTATTTTCATTCAAACAGACTGATAATTTTAAGCACAAATTAATTTGAACAAACCAGTAGTGTATTGTAGCCGGCGCCATCTATTCGTAACCTACTAAGTTAATCAAAGATAGACAGTAGTATGTCAGGTGAACCTAGACAAATGCATCAGAAAGTTTGTACCTTCTGTACCTTCCGTTCATTTTTACCTGCCGACCTATCCATAGACGCGTTTCGCCGTATAACGGCGTATGGTTATAGGGTCAGGAGATGAGAGAACGGGATTTGAGGCATTAAACAAACCCAGTGAAATTCAAACCAGTAGTGTTTTGTAGCCGGCGCCATCTATCCGTAACCTGCCAAGTTTATCGGAGATAGACAGTACTATACTATAGTAATTATTGGCTACTACTTGACCTGTGTATGTCCGGTGAACCTAGACAAATGCATCAGGAAGTTTGTACCTTCTGTACCACAATTTTTTTTTTAATTTTTTTTAGCTGATGACCCATTGGCAAGCTGGATGGTATCGTAACTACCGTGTGTGAAAGTCGTCTGTTAAAATCCTTGGTTTGTGACTGGTTTGTGAGTTAAAAAACAGTGAAAATCAGTGTAATTGTGTTTGGAAGGCTATTAGCTAAGTCCTAAACAAAAATGTTGACCAAAATTACCTGTAAGTTAAATAATATTTAATCATAACCAAGAACAAGCTCTAAACATATTTCTCCCGCCAATTTACTTGTTTACATTTTGCAAATCATCCAACTTCGTCCCAGAATGTCTGGTAAATAAAAATGTGGTCAGAAATTATTCTCGTCGTACTACGTATGTACTCAATGTTACGAAATTATTCACAGAAATTGTGTAAAAAAGGGAACTATAAGGGAACACTAAATATCATTAAAGGTAATAAAGTTAACTGTTGCACAAACCAAATGATCGATTTAGAAGAATCAATAAGTATAATAGAAGAAAAGGATGCGGCTCTGGAAGAAACATTAAATGAACTTTCACTCGACACAAAAATAAAAACTAAACATATAGACAAACTAAAGAAAGAACATGAACATATCTTGAACGAAGCCTCGATAAGGGAGGATGAGTTAAACAAAATTATTGCTGAAAATGAAAATACAATCTCCGAATTAAAAGAAAACATTAAAAAACTAAAATTGGACCTAAGTGTGTACATGAATAAGATATTCAGCTCAAGCAGTGCACAAACTGAAATAGAAATTAGGAACGCATCAACTTCTACTGAATTATCAATACCATCGGAACCTCTACAAACAGAATCGATATCGCGAAGGGTGCCGACGTCAAACTCGGCATCGCCGACGAACCCGACGGTGCAAGCCTGCACAAACAGCAGTTTACTAGTGGATCGTGTCATCAATCAAACTATTTTACGGTCACCATTATGTCAGGAATCTGGAAGTGCTGTGAATCCTTTAAAACGCAAAAATATCCTAGTACTTTCGGATGACTTTGGTTATAATTTGAATCAACTGTTACGTAATAAACTAAATTTTGTAGATTACCAGGTACAATGTATTTATAAACCGGTGCAAGGTTTAAAAATATACTTGAAAATATAGAAGCACTTTGTTGCAATTTTACACTAAACGACCATATTGTAATAATAGCGGGATCTAATAATTTTTCAAATTCTTCTGATTACCCTAAATGTAAAGACCTATAGAATAGGCTAAAGTTATGCCCAAACACACACATTACCTTTGTTGGGGTACCATACAGTAACCAGTCCCAAAATAGGCTAATATATAAATTTAATCAAAACTTAAATCGCTTTGTATGTAAATTAAACTCATGTTTACCCGGCCTATTTAGTTATGTTGATGTTAATGTTAGATTTAATACTCTTTCTAAAAAGAACTTAGGTAATTTAATCTATGCCAAAATTATGTTAGGGAATAATCCTTTACCTAAAAACCTAATTTTAATCAATATCAATCAAGATACGCATAGTGTCACGTGTCACCCCAGCAAAGGAAACTCGCTCAGTGCGTACTGCGTGTGGTTTGAGCACACCTGAGACGGATGGCCTAAATTTAATACAACCTGACACAACTGTGATACATGATCCTGTGATAGAAGCAAGTGCCAGTCCCTTAGATAATAGTTTACTAAATGTACAAAGTAATTTTTTATATCCACGTTTGTCTGAGATGTCTCAAATATAACGAGTGTCATGTAAATGTCCAAAGTCCAAAGCTTGGTTTATAAGTTAGATTTAGTTACTAATTTAGTTGGAGAGCCATCACAAACCAAAGAATGTTTCATTAAGATTAAAATTATGCATCTTAATATAAGAAGTTTAGCCAATAAGGTATCCAACTTGGAAATACTACTTTCTGATGAAAATCCTGATATTCTTGTTCTTACGGAATACTGGCTTTTTCAGTCTGAGATTAGTTTTATTAGTTTAAATAATTATAGACTAGTGTGCTGCCCATTGCCGTCATACATCAAATCGAGGTGGTGGCGTGGGTGTCTTTTTTAAAGACGAGTTTCAATATGATGCAGAACCTATTTTAGGTATACAAAGATTATCAGTAGATAGTTCCGTAGAACTCACCTCGTGCGTTGTCAGTTTAGGCGAGTCTAGACTGTCAATTATAGGGTGCTACCGAGCTCCTAATGGTGACGTGGACATGTTCCTTGAAAGATTAAGTGATGCTATAGAAATTGCCAATAACAGAAGTGAAAATGTTGTGTTGACTGGTGATTATAACATTGATCTTTTGACAAGTAATATTACCAAACAAAAATTTGTAAGCCTCATATCGGCATTCGGTTTGAATCCTTTAATAAAAACGCCAACAAGAGTGACACATCAGAATTCTTCAACCCTAATAGATAATATCATAACAAACTTGGGCTCTGACGAGGTCTCGGTTTGTGACACAACAACCTCCGATCACACTTATCAAACCGCAATTTTAAAACTTAACTTTAAAATGAATAATGAACAAAAAACGTTGGATAAACGGTGCTTTAACGAGGAAAATATATCTGATTTTTTAAGTTATTTAAGTCAGGAGGACTGGTCGGATGTGTGTGTCATAAATAGAGATTTCAATGCATGTTTTGATGGATTTTATGGTACTTTTAAATATTATTTTGACATATGTTTTCCAAGTAAAAACGTGAGAAGTGTATATAATAAAAATAAGAAAGTATGGGTCACGGAGGGAGTGAGAGTGATGTCAGAAAACATGAAAAGTCTGTACGCGGAAGATAAACGTTTAAACTGTCCTATTTTTCACCAGTTCTATTTGTCACAAAAAAAGAATTACAATCACTTTATAAAAAATAGTAAAAGGAGCTATTTTAAAAATTATATAAACACAGCGCCTAATAAAAGCCAAACAGCCTGGGAAATATTTAACAAACACATTATCAAAAAATAACGAAAAAATGTCAAAAATTAAAAACAATAATGGCGCGGCTATAACAGACCCTACTCACGTAGCAAACAACTTTAATAATTTTTTATAGACCTACCTGCTGGAGACTTTTTTTGGGGGACCAAATACCGGAATATAATGGGGTGGAGTGTAATAATACTCTGTTTCTTGGACCGGTCTCCCTGGATGAAATGAGAAAAGTTATCCAGTCTCTTAAAGCGGAAAGGTCACGAGGGGTAGATGACATTCCGGGATTTATCCTTAAACGATGTCTTAAATACATAGAGGTACCTCTGTTACGTCTCCTAAACTTGTCAATGGAACTGGGTCAATTTCCGGAAGATCTAAAGTTCTCAAAAGTTACACCGATATTTAAAAAGAAAGGAGAACCAGACGGCATGGCCAACTATAGGCCTATTGCAGTCCAAAATCAAATAGGTAAAATATTTGAAAGAGTATTCTTGGAACGTTTAAATCTCTTTCTTATGTTAAATAACATTATATCGCCACATCAGCATGGCTTTGTCAAATCAAAAAGTACCGAAACAGCACTATATGACACTACTAATAGTATACTTAGGGCACTTCATAAGAGACAACAAACTGTTGGTCTATTTTTTGACTACAGCCGTGAATTCGATACGGTAAATTTCGCGATTTTGTTTAATAAGCTGGAACATGTAGGAGTCAGGGGCGTGGCACTTGAATGGGTAAAATCATTTCTACTGGGACGAAAACAGGTTGTAAAGCTTGTTGATGGTATAATATCAGAACCACTAGAAAACTCTATGGGGGTTCCCCAGGGTAGACTCCTGTCATCAACATTGTTCCTAATATATAACAACGATCTAACTTTAACTTTGGGTAGTCCCAACGTTACCCCTGTTTTGTATGAAGACGATTCCAATTTTATTGTTAAAGCGGAAAATAAAGAAATGGTAAATATTTGCAACAATACACTGGAAAATATAACTAAATGGTCAAACGATAATGGCCTCTCATTAAATATTTCCAAATCTCATTCAATGGAGTTTGTTCCAAGAAACAAAACCATTGACAAATGCTTTCTTATAAGAAAACATGACAATAAAAGCCTTCAGCAAACCAATGAAATAAAGTTTTTGGTTTACATTTGGACTACAGATTATCGTGGAATACTCATATTGACCACCTGTGCAATAAATTGAACTCCATTTCCTTTTTATTTCGTCATCTGCGTTCTGTCTTTGACCAAAACACCCTGCTAACACTGTATTATGGCTTGGTTTACTCAAAATTATTGTGCTATGGCATCATTTGCTGGGGTAGCTCATCTTCAATCAATTCTCTGTTAATATCACAAAAAAAAACATAATTCGTCAAATTGTTGGCTGCCCACACAGAGACTCGTGTAAACCACATTTTAAATCCTACAACTATTGACTGTCGTATCCATATACTAAAATGTTCAACGTATATAAAGAGTAATATTCAACGTTTCGATTGCAGAGAGCATATTCATTCTCATGATACTAGACAAAAGAAAGACTAAACACTCCGCAATTTCGTCTAAGCAACACCCTAAATGGCCCGGAGGCAATGTCCATAAAAATATATAATAAGCTACCCGATGACCTTAAACATATTGCTAAAATCCCTGTCTTTAAAAGCAAGCTAAAAAATTACCTAGCACTTAGGCCATACTACGACCTAAAAGATTTTTTTGCAGATCAGCTCTAAATATGATTATGAACACTACAATAGATTTTGGGCATTTTCTCACTATACTCTATTTTTGTTTGTTTGTTTTTTAATGATGTTACTATGTATAGTGTTGTTGTATATATTTTTTTTAACTGTATGTTTTTAACTATGCCCATAGTTTTTAATTTGTAAACTTTTTAATTTGTAATATTTAGTGACGATTCCTATATCTTCCTTGTATATGCAATACGTATATAAATTGTAAGATCTTTATGGAATAAATTCAGTATTTCAGTATTTCAGTATTTCAATATTTCACCTTCCGTTCTTTTTCACCTGCCGACCCATCCACAGACGCGTTTCGCCGTATAACGGCTCGTCAGTATGGCTATAGGGTCCGCAGATGAAAGAACGGTATTTGAGGCTTAAAACAAGCCCAGTTAAATTCAAACTGGTAGTGTGTTGTAGCCGGCGCATCTATCCGTAACCTGCTAAGTTTATCGCAGATAGACAGTACTATACTATAGTAATTATTGGCTACTACTTGACCTACCTTTAGGTAGGTTTTATTTGTGTGGTCCAATCGAAAAAGCTGTCTTCTGCCTAATAAATACAAATACCTATATATAATAATAATAAAAAATATTAAAGAATGGGTTACTTTTTGAGGGTTGAATTTTATAGTGAAAACCAGAATGGTTTATTATAAATTGTGGATGTTTTACTTGTTTTAAGCGGTTTTTGTTTTTGTTTTGGTATATAATGTGGTTTTTTAAATTTCGTCTTATTTTGGTTTTTTTGTTTAACTTCGTTGCTTATTTTAATAAGTAGTGCCATGCCATACTGATCTCTGTGTAAATTTATTTTGGCATTTTAATGAAAAAGTCTGTTCAAATTAATTTGTACTTAAAATTATCAGTCTGTTTGAATGAAAATAATAATAGAATGAAAAAAAATTTAATTGTAAGCACAAGTTTTGCCAAATTGTAGTACAGTTTTTTCTTATTGTGGCCTTGAAAAAGACCGCAATAAATGGTCGAAACGCCGGCAAATTTCGAATAAGGAAGTTTTTGTTATAAGTCCTATACCCACAACTTTACATACATTAAATTATTGAGGACACTAATATTGCTCCAGTTATTAATTTTTTTGACTCTAACAGAATTTTGTAATGGTTTTAAAAAAATGTCTATGAGTGTTTTCTGTTGTTGTGCCTGTTGAACTTTACAGCAATGGAACAACCAATCTCGCGAGTTACTGTAAAAGAAAAATGTTAAATAATATTTCCATAAAATTTTAGAACGTAGTCGAAGATAAAAGACATATCGTTCCAGCACTAATAAAAAACAATAAACATGGTTAAGAACTGCTTCAGAATTTAACGCAGGGTATTTGAACTCCATGAACCGTTCTGCAATTTGTTTAAGAAACCAATGAAAATAAAAAATGACAATTAGAAAATAGCAGAATAAAGGAAATCAGTAATGCTACCATGTGGGGGGCCCACTTCCTGATATTCCCAAAGATAATATTGTTCTTGAAAATTCTTAATAGCAAAACTATACATGGTCTAATAAATGAATATGACAGTGATGCTATACAGAAGCCTATTTCATCATATGAATATCAACATATTTTTGAGATCATTACAAATCTAATGGTAGTGTATACAAATTATAACATATACATGCACAAGATGTATCTTTATATTATATTTCAATTTTCTCTGTGCATCTGTTAAATTGTGGTATCGGTTGTCGCGCCCTTACTACTTCGAGTGAACTTCGGCACTCCGAACTGCTTGACAGGGAACACTTTCAGATATGCGCACGAAGATGGGATATATATCGAAGGAAGCGAAATTTGACCTTCTGCTCGCTTGAGGTTACGGTCGAGAAGGTGCTGTGTGGCTGATACTGCTGGTTGATGGTGGCCAGATAGTTTTAAACTTACAAAGCGTAGTAACGCATAACTTTTGTAAAATACCGACAATGCTGTGGTGAAACATTGTGTGAAATGCGGTATGATAACCCTTTTATTTTAAAAGGTAGGTTCGACTCAAGATTGGTATCACTTTTCACCAGGATCTTTCCCAGGGACCAATTGCTTGGGGACTTCCTTATCTGAGTAAGAGCCCAGCCGTCTTCTCCAGCTTGGACCAGACGGAGAGTTTAGTATAGCCTGGTTATTCCGACTGGTACCTTTACCTGGTTCTTTCAATCACCGAGGATAAAACACATCGTCAAGTCTGGTAGGATCAATTTCAATTAATAACAAATCAACACGGCTAATATGCTGAGCTTTGTTCTTGATTTATCGTGCTAACGCCTTCAATTTTCCAAGTTAAAATACTAAATATGATCTACCGAGAAGTACATACTGGAAATATTACTTCCAGAGATACTGAGTTTTAGTCCGTAGAACTTATTTAATGAATTTAGTGAGACAGTTCTCTAATATACTGTGATTCTTTTACCATTTCCTCTTTTGGTATTATCTAAATACTGTACAATTAGAGCGGTTATACCATTTATATTAAGTTTATTATATCTAGCTGTAAAACCCTTGGCAGAAAATTAATTTACCTTATTTATCCAATACATATCAGTTTTAAGTACCATTATTCATGTAATTTTAGACAACTAAACTATCAAATAACTCACGCTCTTTTTTTAAGTACTTACTATTTATTTTCAATATTATTACAGGTATTTAAATTAACATTAATATTAAATGAAACCGTCATTGTTTTGGATGAACTGGATATTGTCATATTTTTCATGTCTCCATTAGAAGTTGAGGGCATTTGTTCCACCTGGCCGTTGTTTATATTTTGCTGATCCCTTGAATTTTCTCCGCAATTTTATTTTTGTTTCGAATGAATTCTTCGATGTAGCCCTCCGCTACCGATGAGGATTTCCATCCTCCATGACGCTTAAGTGTTGTCAGGCTGGCCCCGGTATTAACTAGCAGGGTAGCGGAAGATCTTGCCAAATTTATTCATATGATTAATTACAGAGTTGCTTAACTACGTTACTAGGACTTAAATATGATAAGAACTCATACTGCTGTTAAACCGGGCTATGTTCTTGCATTGCCGATGGCCAGCAGCTTAGATCACCCATAGGGGGTCGTTGTTAGACCTACTTAAAAACTAGAAACGTGGAACTGTTCGAGTGTACTAACTTTCCATGGGTTGCCCCTTCAAAGTAATTATAAGTTAAATGGCTAGAAGCCAATGTTTGATATTGAACGCTGCAAAATTTATGAATATAGGCAGTTTTCGTAGGGAAAACTACAAAAAAAAACCTACATCAGCTATTCTTATGAGCAGGAGGTCATAAATCTACATTATTTACATATGTAGAACGTGAATTAGAACAAAACAATTAAAACTATATACACTAAATGTGGGGCTTAACCATGTTGTCTATTCCGGTGTGGAATAATAGTATTAGGCAAGGTAACGAGTACCGCAGTATCGGCTACGGATGTACGGATGCTTCGGTGGCTTAGAATCGTATGCTTTGAAATTTTGGCTTGAGCGTATTTATATGCCGGCCAGCTCCCTTGGCAAGCTCCGCCCACACGAAGTAACGCCGTGGATTGGTACGCCGCAAACGAGTCGTGCTCGTTTATGATGGAGATGTTATGCTTCTGTGCTCCTGATACTTGGAGCTATTTTTTAAATGTTAATGAGTGTTTAAAAGAGGGTAGTTTAAGGGTGGGTTCAATATGTGATAGTTTAAGTCGATTCCTGAGGGGTATCAGACTATGGAGGCATAAGTTGGCGGTAGTAGAGCGATATTTCCCGGTATATAGTACCGTGCCTGATTGGATTCTCCGGGTCATAGCGAATATCGGCGATACTAGCCGTCAGCGTGGACCTCGCTATTTGCCTTTCAAAGAATCTGCATGCGAGGGCATCGATGTAGTCCTCGATGTATTTTGTATTACTTGTAGCTTGCGCTTGTGTGTCCTGGCTACAGAACACCAGACTGGTGCGCCGTATAAGAGGGCTGGCCGGATAATTGCTCTATACAGAATAAGCTTATTGCCGGGGCTCAGGAAAGCCCTGGCAGTAACATGGGTACTAAGTCCCTTTTTTTATCATAGCGTTTTTTGCAATTATGGATCTTACATGTTCTGAAAAGTTGAGTTTGTTATCTAGTATCATGCCTAGATACTTCACCTTTTGCTTAGGTACTATAGGGGTGTCATTGAGAATTAATGGAGTGATGTTAATATCTTTACGTTTTCTGGTTTTGACAATAAGCTCTGTTTTGGCATGATTTAATGATATTTTCCATTTATTGTAATAAGGCATAAGGGTGTGCATATGTTCCTGCAGGTTATTCTTTGCCACCTCTGCTTGGGGATTAAGGGAGTAGATCGCTGTATCGTCAGCGAATAGGGCTTTGTGGGTGTTAGGATTTGACGGGATATCTGCAATAGCGGCGATAATACAGTTCCCTGGGGCACTCCTGCCAGCAAGTTCATGCTGGCAGAAATTCTATTGCCAATTTTTGTTGAGAGGACTCGCCCGGCAAGGTATGTATGAGAGCTGTCAAGTGCAGTGGCATGCTGTATATTATCAGCAGCTTATACAGCAACCCATCGTGCCACACCCTGTCAAACGCCTTCTCGATGTCAGGCAACATGAGGGTTGTTGACTGCTTGTTGACAAAGCCTCGATAAATATCAGTTGCGATTTTTGCAGCCAGCATGACGGTGCCATGCCGACCGCGGAAACCGAACTGTTCCTGGGGTAGAATGATGAGCCTATCGACTTCCCTAGTAACCCTCGGCAAGATTCGCCTTTCAGCCACCTTCACGAGGGTGTTCAGTAGCGATATAGGCCTATACGATGCAGGCAGAGTTAAATCTTTCCCAGGTTTTGGGAAGTGTATCACGCTCGCTATTTTCCAGGACGCAGGGAAGTGTTGTAGCCGGATAACTGCGTTAATTATGTGCATGTATTGGACTATGGTTTTCTGGGGTAAGTTTTTCAGGACTGAATTCGGAATAGAATCCGGGCCGGGAGCTTTGTTTCTCGGGAGACGGCTGAGAGCTTTGCGGATGTCCGCCGGAGTGACTCTCAGCTTTTCAAGCACTGACGGGGGAATAGGATATTTGCACTGCTTAAATGCGTTCACAGTGCACGTGATGTGTTCGTGATCTGGCAGGGTGTCAGGCGTCGCATTATAGACGCCGGCCAAATAGTCCGCGAAGGCTGACGCTTTTTCGGCGTCGTCGCCGCATTCGCGGCCTTGATACCTTATTGCAGGCATTTGCGTCGAGCCTCCTCGGACTCGCCTAGCCGTCGTCCCTGCACAGCGTGTTAATGTAAGCTAGCCACGTTTGATTCCTGTAATCGCGGATAGCTATCCTTATTTCCTCCCTCAGCGCATTGATCTGAGCGGATCCCTCTTGTGTCCGATTTCTCTGCCATCGCCGTCGAAATCGGTTTCTGTAAGTTATGATATTTAGGAAATGATCCGGGAGGGATTCGGTACTAGGGCGCAGGGTGACCCTAGTGCTTAGTGCATCACGGATGCGCAGGATGTTTGATGTAAGAGTTTCCACCTCGGTTTCGAGTTCCTGGACAGTTGTCAGCTGCTCGGGGATCACAGTCAACTCGTTCAACTGCGCCCGGAACGTTCTCCAGTCAACATTCTTATACGAAATGACGGTGTCATTAGACAAGGGGACCCTGGTATAAGCAAATCTTGACTGGAAGATGGTTCGAGTTTAGGGCATTAAGCTCTTGCCGTTGAGAAGTCCTGATAGCTCCCCGAGTGATGGCAATGTCGAGGAACGAGGCTCCAAAGATAAGTGGAATTAGGTGTTACGTGACAGGACATTTCCAGGTTGTTCTCGATTATTTCCTTAAATAATCTACCCCTGCTGTTAGTTACGCTGCCCCAGTCGACGTGCGTGGCATTTAAGTCCCCTATCAGCAGGGATACTCGATTTAGCGGAAGAAGTGCCAAGAGATCGGCTTCTGAAAGGCGCAGACCCGGGGGCGCGTAGCCACGCCACCACACACACGCAGGCCGTTCTCCAGTTCAATACTAACGTTTTCTCCTTAGTGTGAATTTCTAATCGTGCTAGTGTGCTGAGCACTCTCGCACTGTCTTGGTCCATGTGTTGTTTCGTAATTGATCATGTGTCGTCTTGGTTCCTGGGATGTTTTGGATTGTCTTCGTAGGTGTTGAATCCTTGGTGCCGGTTAGTGAAGTGTTGTTGTTTTGCGATTTTGAGCTGACAAGAGAATAACTGTAGACACCTAGGCGAGGCTGATCGCTTTGGATTATGCAGATTTCTCCGCAAGTCCAAAACGATCACCCCAGGAAAGAACTGCACGAGATACGCAGGGTGTTACCCCCTGACTCTACTTCTAGGCATGGAGCCCATACGGCGAGCTACCCCGTGCAGTCCCTTAATGCCTGTACACCCCCGTTTTTAGGCGGGAACCCGGCCTAGGGCATCAGCGATGATCTCGTCCCCAGCTGTCATTGAATCATTCTAGTTTTGTTAGTGATTTATGTGATTTAGAATTTTTGAAAAATTGTTGAAAAAATTTGATTTAAAATTTTGAAAATTTGTTGAGTTTGAGATTTTGATTTTTCGAATAAGAACGAACCTTTTAGAAATTTTGAAAATTTGAGTTTTTTGAAAATTTTTGAAAGTTTTTGGAAATTTTAAATTTTGAAGATAGAATGATATTGATATTATTTTTTTGGGTTTTTTCATTTTTTTCTTTGTGTAATGTATATATGATTTAGTGCTCTGGTGGGAGTAGTAAGCTTTTATGTACTGTTCTGTTTGGATGTGCTACTCTGCTGAATAGTGTTCTTATGATTGGGTTTGTGTGGTTGCGAACTTGTTTTAAGAATATTGTGTGTTTGCCTGCCAGATATGTGTTTATTGTATCTACTTTGAGGTCGTTGTGAATGTCTGCATTGCGAACGTACCAAGGTGCGTTCACAATTTGTCTGAGTGTTTTGTTTTGGAATGTTTGAAGTTTTTTCTTGTTTATTTTGCATGCATGTGTGTATACTATGGCTCCATATAGAATTTTGGGCTTTATTATCTGATTATAGAGCATTAGTTTGTTCTTTAGTGACATTTTACTCTTTCTGTTAATTAATGGATAGAAAGCTTGTTTGGCTGCAATGCCTTCGTTTACTTTTGCTTGAATGTGCTTTTGAAAAGTGAGTTTGCTATCTAGGGTTACCCCTAGATATTTGAGAGAGTTTGACCATCTTATTACTGAGTTTTCGAGATTTAAATTTGGAATAGGTTTATTACGTTTAGTTGTTATGAGCAAGGCCTGTGTTTTTTCTTCATTAATTTTAATATTCCAAGTTTCTGCCCATTCGTATATGGAGTCTAAGTGTTGCAGTATGTGATTTTTGAGTCTTGTGTGATTGTTGTTTATTGAGAATATGCATGTGTCGGCTCCGTATATGGAGAGTTTAGTGTTTGGGTGTCTAGGTATGTCTGTTGTGTATAATGTGTATAGAGTAGGCGACAGAGGAGAGCCTTGGGGGACTCCTGCCTCTATGCGCCTTGTGGTGGATAGTGCTGTGTTTATTTGTGTAGTGAAGGATCTGTGTTTGAGAAATGAGGCTGTGAGTTGAGTTAGTGGTGGTGGAAGATTGTGTAGTCTGTCTAGTTTGTGTATGAGTCCTTCATGCCACACTTTGTCAAAGGCTTTTTCGACGTCAAGGACTACAACTCCGGTCGATGCCCGTCTTTGCAGTCCTCTAGTCGCCTCCTCAACAAGCCTGGCAAGTTGGAGCTCGGTGTTATGTTGTTTTCTGAACCCAAACTGTTCATCTGGGATCAGATTGTTTTGTGATATGTGTGAGTTTAATCTCTCCAACATAACCTTCTCGTCAGCTTGCTCAGCGATGAGAGCAAGCTGATAGGTCGCCAGTTTTGAGGAAAGATCAAATTTTTGTGAGGTTTAGGGATTAGTATTATTTTTGCTTTTTTCCAAGATTTTGGAAAGTGTTTTAGTGATAGTATTGTGTTTATTATGTAAGTGAATTTGAGTATGGCTGTTTGTGGTAAGTTTTTTAGTGCTCTGTTTGGTATGTTGTCGTAGCCGGGTGCTTTTTTCGGGTTTAATTGCGCAATAATTTGCGCAATTTCTGCGGTGTTAGTTGGTCGTGTTTCGTCGTCTTGGTGTTCGTTTTCGTAAGTTAGTATTTCTCTGTAGTTTCTCTCTATGGTTGCCTCGTGATCTATATCCTGGGCCCCATCGCCTAAGGTGAATTGCGATTCCAGCGAGTCTGCGAAAGCCTCAGCCTTCTCTTCGCTGGAATACACCATTCCTCTCAGTCCATGGATGTTAGGATATGTCACTTTGTTGCGACCTTGCATCGTTTTGGCGATTTTCCATAGAGAGTTGTTTTGTGGGTTGACTGTGGTGATGTATTCTGTCCATGAGTTGTTTTTGTGTGTTTTTATGTCTGTTTTGATTGTATTCGTGAGTCTGTTTGCTTGTGTGTTTAAGTCTCGATTGTTTGTTAGTTTGGCTCGTCGTTTTAGCCTGTTTCGGAGCCTTATGTTGTCTTTTATGTTTTGTGGAAGCGAGTATGGGTTGTTTTGATTTGTGTGTACTGTTTTTGTGGCTGCGTTTATGGCTGCTTGTATCTCCTCAGTGAACCTAGCAACTTCGTTGTCTAGTTCCGCTTTGGAGGCGATGTATGGTAAGTTGTGCATGTTTTGTGTTAAGTGTTCTTTGAATATGTTCCAGTGTATGAATTGTTGTATGTTTGCTTGTTTGTGTTCGTGTATGTTGTTTATTGTGATGGCAATCGGAGAATGATCTGATGAGGATAAATCCTCCAGATTGTCAATCACAACATTGTGTGCGATGTTTTGGGTAAGTCAATATCTGAGCGTTCGTGATGGAAGTGTGTGGGTTCAAGTGGTGCTTGTACTGTGAAGTGCAGTTCTTGCGAAGCTCTTAGTAATGCAGTCCACCTGCATTGGTGGCCCTGCATCCCCAAGATCTATGTTTGCAGTTAAAGTCTCCTGCTGCAAGAACTGGCAGTGTGTAGTTGAAGAGTTTTGTGGTTTCGTCTAGTGGTAAGTTATGTTGTGGTGGTTTGTATACTGAATGAATGACAATGTCTCCGTCAGTTAGACTGACTTTGATGCTTGTCACCTCCAGTATGTCTGACTGTGGTGGTTGTATTGCGTCATGTGTAATGTTGTTTTTTACAAAAATGGCAGTGCCGTCCCCCATACGCTGCGCCCTGTCATTTCTATAGATTGTGTAGTTTTTGATGTGTAATCTTGTTTGTGGGCGTAAGAATGTTTCCTGTATGAGTGCAATGTCTATGTTATTTTCAGTCAGGTAGTCAGCAAACTCGTGTCTTTTGGGGTAAAGAGAGTTCGCGTTCCAACTGGCTAAAAATAGGTGCTTGGGTTTATTAGCCATTGAGATTAGCAAATAGTCTCAATGTTGGATTTTTGTTTATTATATCTGAAATTTTATTCAGTTTTGCTACTATGTCTTGTTCAGACAGAGTAAGAAGAGCAATTAATCCGTTTGCTTGCGGTATTGCACTCGCCTGGGAGTTTGTGTTTGTGTTTTTGTTTGTGGGTGTTGTTTGTGTAGGTTTTGGAGCTTGTTGTTGTGGTTGTTGTTGTTGTTGTTGTTGTTGTTGTTGTGGTTTTGTGACTTGTGCAAATGATATGTTTGTGTTCACTGGCCGTGTTTGTGGCAGAGGTTTCTTGTAGTTAGGGTTTTTGGAGCATTGTGAGTAGTTTGCTGGGTGTTCCCCCCCGCAGTTGCAACATTTTGCTGGGGTATCAGTAGTTTTCGTGCACTCTTTGTAAAAGTGCGGACCTGCGCACCTATGGCACACAGGTTTGGCGTAGCAGTTTGAGATGGTGTGCCCAAACTGCTGGCACTTGTGACATTGAGTTTGTATTTTGTTCGTGCTTCCTCTCTGAAGCTCTACACTGACTGGCATGTAATTGATTCTGTCTTCTTCCAAAATTTTGATATCGGACTGAGGAAGAAGTACTTTGACTGAGTTGGTAAGAAACTGACGTCTCCTACCGACCTTCAGCCAGTAAATTTCCTTGGGGGAATAGCCCCTGTCCTCTAGGTCGTTTTTGATGTCCTCAATATTCATTTTGTTATCAAGGCCTTTGATGATGACGTTTAGGAGCCGATCTTCCGGGAGGAAGTAGGAATGATAGTTGTACTTTTTACCCTGTAAGTACCTAGTGATGCCTCTGTGGTCTCCAGGAGTATTTGGGGTTAATTGAATGCCAAGTTTTGATTTTTTAACATTTCCAAAACCAAGTTTCAGAATTGTCAAGTCTTGGAATATTACTTTCCAGTGCTCGGGGCATCTGATGATGATAGGCACCACATCTGATTTTTTTGGGGCTGATTGGGCACTTGGGGTGGGTTGGTGGGCTTTGATTTGTGGTTGAGTTTGGGCCGAAGTACTGGCCTCTGCGTGCTTCTTCATCGAAGCAGCTAATATTGGTTTGACTGTGGCTGGGAAATTATTGGGAGGGACCGTGTCCCTCTTGGATTTTTTCAGAGGTGGGAATTCCTCTGAATTGGGCATTTTGGAAGGTTTTTCAGAGTCTGAAGAGACTTCCATCTCTTCGTCCTCTATGTTCTGTGTAATGTTTTGTTGAGTGGGTGTGTCTGTGTTGGTGATTTGCGGCACATTAAAATGGGTCGACATGTTTCTCATCTCTGAAGAAAGTTCGTTAAGTTTAGCCAAAAGTTGTGCAATTTGAGCACTCTGCTCATGAATTAGTTTGTGACTTTTATCAGAGTCTTGTCTTAATTTATGATTGTTTTTCTAAGCTCGAGGTTTTCGGCCTCAAGCTTTTTAATAAGAGTCGACTCCATTTTGATGTGTGTTTGACGTGTGTTTTAACTTACTTGTGTGCACTTTTGTAACTGGAGATTTATCACGTTCTTTTGTCACCGCTCCGGTCATCGCCTCTTCCGGCGGAATTTTCGCTGTGCAGGCTTCCCTGCCGCCTGAATTTTCTGCTTCCTTCGTTTTGTTGTGGTGGGTTGTTCTGCTGTTGTGTTCACAAAGTGACGAGATACATGCACTCTAAGTACGATCGTGCCGTCACTCTGTGTTGCGCTTGTTGCGCTAACGTCAAACGATTTTATACGCCAGCGTGAGCCAACGTTAAACGATTTTTGGTCGCATACACTACACTGAAAAGTATGGTGCTGCTTTGTGTGTCGTTAGCGTATTTTACCTCACTTCACTTTTTGACTGTTTTCGCAGAGCGGATTGGTAAACGTGTTGCCAGCGCGGCCGAAGCAACAGAACTCGAATACTAACGTTTTCTATGGCAGAACGTGCGTTATATATGCGCCGGTATCGGAGCGACCTATGTATGAGGCATTCCACGCCTCCCCCGCGTCGATCGGGCCTATCATATCTCTCTATTCTGTAGTCGCTAACTCGAACAGTATAGTCCGGCGACAGATTCGTTTCGACGAGAAAAACAACGTGAAAATTGGATGCATGCATAAAATTACGAAACTCGCCAAGCTTGTTTCTAATACATTGCAATTCCATGATACGATTTGAAGCATTTATATGTCAAACTTCGCATAGTCGACGGAAAAAAGCGCAGGGAGGCTTGAATCATTTCTGCCTTATCGCCCCTGCACGCTTCAATCATGTTGCAATAACAATCTAATGCTAAATAAAGTTGGTCTAGGTTAATTAAGCTATTAATTTTTGATACTATATTGTTAAGATTAGACATTGTGTCTGCGATATTGAGATTTGGATTATTATTTATGTTATTTACGCTATTTAGAGCTCGAACAGAACCACTAACCTTGCTTTGTTGTACATTGTTAGAGTTTGTGTTAACATTAGTCGGTTGTTGTTGCTGTCTTTGGCTGTTACGTAGTGGAGGGAGGGCTTGTTGATAGTTCTCTTGTCGTTGGCCATTGCTTAGGCCTTGGCTCGCTTGGCCGTCTGCTACGGGGTTGTTTGGGCCTCTCCAGGCCGGTTTAGCTGGGGGTGGCGCCGGACGATACGTTTGTTTCGGTTTCTCGCAGTTGCATTTGTTGCATTTGTTGCATTCATTTGTATAAGGTTTATTTTATACAAAAATACAGGGCAGGTTTCGTCAATGGACTTCAATGGGTGTGGTGTGGGCCATTGCAGTTAACGCATTTTTGAAAGTCGGCATTGCACTCTATTATTTCGTGGGCGCCCGCGCATTTATTGCACGCCACCCTTCGATTGTAATAGTTCCTTGCATGTCCAAATTGTTGACACCGCTTGCACTGCAGAAGCGGCTTGTTAGAACGGCGTAATTCCCACGTTACGCGAACACACATAATTGCTTTCACATCGTAATTAAGGCGCTTAATGCTGAGGTTTGTGCCGAGTACAACAAGATACATTGGGATGCGTGTCTTTCGCATCTCAAAGACATTCTTAGGCGTAATGTTGTATACATCGCTAAGGGCAATGATTATGTCCTGGGGGAGCAATATTACCATCAAGGCCTCGGAGGACAAAGGCTTTGGTCTTCTCCTGCGTTTCCGCATATGAGTGGTATTCCGTTTTCTCGGCCTCTAGGGTACGTTTGAGCGTGTGAAAGTCATTGTGGGTATTACAATACACAATCACGGAGTTTTTTGTATATTTTAGTTGGTATTGGTTTATATGCATGGCTTTTAAGTCTTCGCGTAGTTGCCGGTGGTCAGCTGGTCTACCCTTAATTACTAGGGAGGGTGGTGGCGTTATTTTTGGTTTGGCTGACGGTTTCTTTGAGTTTATAGCGTTTTTGCGTCTAGCTCCAGTCGAAAGATCTTCTCAAATAATGTCCGGCGTACAGTTCTTGATATTCAAGGTTTTAGTAAGCAGCAATTTTGGAGGGTATTTTTGACATAGTACTGATACCAACACACTGATTTGTATATTTGCCATTTTTATAAAAGACAAAAAAGCGGCTGTGACCGGTATTTTTTGGTCTTAATGAAATGTATTTTTTGCACAAATCAAGTGGGTTTACTGGAAATACTTCTTCAAGAATAGTAAAACTTCTTGATTTTTTAGTTTTTGTGTCGGGCAAAACAACGAAAATATAATGACTTTTGTTTCGAATATTTTAAATTTTTTAATATGTTAGCTCATCGCATCTACAAGCGCCGGCAATACCCATAATCAAATCTACTTTCATTAGTAGAAATTCACTATCGGGAGCCTCACTCAAAAACTGTCCTATTTCATTTCTTTCCAATGTTTTGGACTTCTTGGTTTTGTATCCTTGAGAGTTGATTTTTAAAAAACTAATTAGTTTGCCAAGTCTTGAAATGTCGATTTTCTTGTAGAGATGAAGTGTCGAGCGAAGCAAGGAATATTTAGTCCATAGAGACGATGGAGCTAATTTTGGTAATTATTTAGAAAACGGGTTTTCGCTATTATAAGAGATTTTTGAAAAATTCCTTTTTAACGGGTTTATATAGGTGAATAGGGGAGCTGGGCGGGGACACTACAGTACGCAAGGAAAAATAGACACTGACACTGTTTCTGAGAAAGTTTCTCACATCACGCACGGTATTGTGTATATCAGTATATACATAAAAATATTAAATGCGGTACACAAATAGGAATAATTATTGTTTCCGTCATAGTAATGTCACGTTACAAATAAAAAACTGTCAGTAAATGACACAACGCTGGCTACGGCTAACTTCAGCTCAAATGTTGATAATGTTGCCAAATTGCTTTGTCAATTTTGAAATCGTTGCGTTGGTGATTGGACAAAATAAATGGTAAATGTAATAAAAACAGCAACGCAGTGTTACCGTTCTAATATTTCACTTCACGGATGGGACCTCCGCTCGCTCCAAGGCTCAAGCAAACAAAACTAACTCAAACTAACCAAATCCAAACTAACCAAAGTAAAGAGAGTCTCTTCACTATCCCAAACTAAGCAAAACAAACTAAAACTAACCAAAACTAACGGAAACAAACCCAAACTAACCAAAACGAACCCAAACTAACCAAAATAAGGAGGCAAGCGCGCTACGCGCGCTTGTCTCTTCACTATCCCGAACTAAGTAAAGCCAACCAAAAATAACCCAAACTAGCCAAAGTAAAGAGGCAAGCGCGCTACGCGGGCTTGTCACGTCAGTATCCCAAGCTAAGCAAAATCAATCAAAACTAACCCATACTCACCAAAACTAACCCAAACAAATCAAAACTAACCCAAACTAACCAAAAGTAACTCAAACTAACCAAAATAAAGTGGCAAGCGCGCCACGCGCGCTTTTCTCTTTACTATCCCGAACTAAGTAAAACCAACCAAAACTAACTCAAACTAACCAAAATGAACCCAAACTAACCAAAACAAATCCAAACTAACCAAAGTAAAAAGACAAGCGCGCTACGCGCGCATGTCACTTCAGTCTCCCAAGCTAAGCAAAACCAACCAAAACTAACCCATACTAACCAAAACTAACCCAAACAAACCAAAACTAACCCAAACTAACCAAAGTAAAGAGGCAAGCGCGCTTATTTTACTGTCTCAAAATAAGCAAAACCAACCAAAACTAACCCATACTAACCAAAACTAAACCAAACCAATCGAAACCAATCCAAACCCTAGTTAACTAAAGTAGAGAGACGGAACAAGCGCGCTACGCGATCTTGTCTGTATTATCCCAGATTAAGCAAAAAAAAATCGAAATCAACTATAATTATTTCTGGTTAGTGGGGTTAGTTTTGGTTGGCATAGGTTAGATTTGGTTAGTTTGGGTTAGCTTAGGTTGGCTTTGTTTACTTTAGGATAGTGCAGCAGAGAGAAGCGTGAGTAGTGCACCTGTCCCTTTGCTTTGGTTAGTTTTGGTTAGTTTCGGTTAATTTCGGTTAGTTTTGGTTAGTAAGGGTTAGTTTTGGTTGGTTTTGCTTAGTTTGGGATAGTGTAGTGGTTTTACTTAGTTCGGGATAGAGCCTCTTTATTTTGGTTAGTTTGGGTTAGTTCTGGTTAGTTTGGGTTAGGTTTGGTTGGTTTTACTTAGTTCGGGAAAGCGAAGAGACAAGCGCGCGTAGAGCGCTTGCCTCGTTACTTTGCTTATTTTGGGTTAGTTTTGGTTAGTTTGCGTTAGTTTTGGTTAGTATGGGTAAGTTTTGGTTGGTTTTGCTTAGTTAGGGATAGTGAAGAGACAAGTGCGCTTAGCGCCCTTGCCTCTTTAGTTTGGTTTAGTTTTGGTTAGTTTGGGTTAGTTTTGGTTGGTTTTACTTACTTCGGGATAATGAAGAGACATGCGCGCGTAGTCCCAGAACCCAAACTAACCTAAACCAAAACTAACCAAGGCAAAGAGGCAAGTGCACTACTGACGCTTCTCTCTGCTGCACTATCCCAAATTAAACAAAACCAACCTAAGCTAACAAAACTAACCAAATCTAACCAATGCTAACCAAAACTAACCCAATTAACCAAAATTAATTATAGTTGGTTTCGATTTTTTTTGCTTAATCTGGGATAATACAGACAAGATCGCGTAGCGCGCTTGTCCCGTCTCTCTACTTTAGTTAACTAGGGTTTGGATCGGTTTCGCTAGTTTGGTTTAGTTTTGGTTAGTATGGGTTAGTTTTGGTTGGTTTTGCTTATTTTGAGACAGTAAAATAAGCGCGCTTGCCTCTTTACTTTGGTTAGTTTGGGTTAGTTTTGATTTGTTTGGGTTAGTTTTGGTTAGTATGGGTTAGTTTTGGTTGGTTTTGCTAGGTAGAAGTGACATGCGCGCGTAGCGCGCTTGTCTTTTTACTTTGGTTAGTTTGGATTTGTTTTGGTTAGTTTGGGTTCGTTTTGGTTAGTTTGAGTTAGTTTTGGTTGGTTTTACTTAGTTCCGGATAGTAAAGAGAAAAGCGCGCGTGGCGCGCTTGCCTCCTTATTTTGGTTAGTTTGAGTTAGTTTTGGTTAGTTTGGGTTAGTTTTGATTTGTTTGGGTTAGTTTGGGTTAGTATGGGTTAGTTTTGATTGATTTTGATTAGCTTGGGATACTGACGTGACAAGCCCGCGTAGCGCGCTTGCCTCTTTACTTTGGCTAGTTTGGGTTAGTTTTGGTTGGCTTTACTTAGGTCGGGATAGTGAAGAGACAAGCGCGCGTAGCACGCTTGCCTCCTTATTTTGGTTAGTTTGGGTTCGTTTTGATTAGTTTGGGTTTGTTTGCGTTAGTTTTGGTTAGTTTTGGTTTGTTTTGCTTAGTTTGGGATAGTGAAGAGACTCTTGGTTAGTTTGGGTTAGTTTTGTTTAATTTGGGTTTGTTTGGGTTAGTTTTGGTTAGTATGGGTTAGTTTTGATTGGTTTTGTTTAGCTTGGGATAGTTAAAGGACACGCGCGCGTAGTTCGCTTGCCCCTTTACTTTCGTTAGTTAGGGTTTGGTTTGGTTAGTTTGGGTTAGTTTTGTTTGTCTGCGCCGTAGGAGCGAGCGGAGGCCCAAACGTGAAGTGAAATATTAGAACGATAACACTGAGCTGCTAGCAATATTTGTAAATAACAAATTATAAAAAGAATTTTACTAAGCTACCGTGGCGGATTATTGTTACATTTCACTTATATTAAAAATATCTCTTATAATAGCGAAAACCCGTTTTTATTACATTTATCATTTATTTTTTACCATTGTCCAATCACCAACGCAAACGATTTCAAAATTGACAAAGCAATTTGGCAACATTATTAACATTTGGGCTGAAGTTAGCCGTTGCCAGCGTTGTGTCATTTACTGACAGTTTTTTATTTGTAACGTGACATTACTATGACGGAAACAATAATTATTCCTATTTGTGTACCGCATTTAATATTTTTATGTATATACTGATATACACAGTGCCGTGCGTGATGTGAGAAACTTTCTCAGAAACAGTGTTAGTGTCTATTTTTCCTTGGATGCGTACTGTAGTGTCCCCGCTCAGCTCCCCTATTCGCTGCCCGGGCCCGTAAGTATCTATTTGTTAATAACAAATTATAGAAACAATTTTACTAAGCTGCGGTGGCGGATTATTGTTATATTTCACCTATATAAACCCGTTAAAAAGAAATTTTTTCAAAAATCTCTTATAATCGCGAAAACCCGTTTTCTAAATAATTACCCTAATTTTTTCTGTAGATGCAAACAATAGGCCAGCAAAACGTTTTCGTTAATACCTTTAATCTTTCTTGAATCCATCCATTTCTCAAGAACTTTGTACTCCTGGTCATAAGAATCTCGAGATTTTTCTGGTAGTATTTGCATTACCGCTTCTTCCGCTTCGGCAATAATGTTTTCGGGCACATAATTTTCATCAATTTCATCCATTTTCTCAAATTGATAAATGCTTTTGGGAATAATATAATCTGACAATAAATGCCAAAATTTGTTTAATAAACAAGTCCCCAAGAAGCAAACAAAAACAGGTAAAACAACTCGCTAAACTAGCATGTCTAAAGTCAGTCATAATCTGACACTTTATTGCATTAAAGCAGGTTCCACAATGAAATACCTTAGACAAAAAAATAATACACACTTAAACTAACACAAAATAATGGTGTTGGATAAAACTTTGTATGCCACTCGTATGTGATGTCACTTGAGAAATTATACCTTACTATTTAATTCTCGCCCAATATAGATAGACTTGAGCTCAACTCTTTCCTTACGTGAGCGGCTATGTTTCTACCTATTCCCTTTAGTAAAATCCCCTTTAGTTTAGCGTTTTTGAAGACATTTTATAGAACTTCTAGAATCCAGCTGCCAATGGAGTAAGTAAGAGTAGTTAGCGAATATTTGTTCCCTAATATTTGCAAAAACTTGTTATTATATGTAAGCAATAGAAACTGAGTAGTGTTAAATTTTCTTTAGAGATAATTCAGCTCATAGAACAGTATTAAATTTTCTTTGAAAATAATTCTTCTACTGGAATATTATTAAGTTTACTATTAAAACAATTCATCTAATTGAATAACATTAGATTTTTCATGGTCACGAATCTCAGATTGGTTTTTCATGGTCGGCGAATCTCAGATTGGATAGTTTCATCAGAGCCCGCGTGCTCTGATCATAGACATATTCCCTTTAATCTGAAAACAGGTGAAAGACCCATCTTTGAATACAGGGACCCTAAGTGCACTGATTGGGCTGGTTTTTGTCTTACCGTTCAGGAGCAGATGCGGACCTCTATTCCAAAGATATCAAATCGTGATGAGATTGAGCTGGCCTCGGAGCAACTGGGTACAGCCATAAATACGGCTTATCATGAATACTGTCCACTCAAGACTAAAAGGGATAACAGAGGAACCACTTGGTGGAACAACTCCCTTGACAAACAAAGGAAGGAGGTTCGTAAACTCTTTAATAGAGCTAAAGAAACCGGCATATGGGATGAATACAGAACTGCTCTAACGAACTACAACAAAGCCATCAGAGAGGCAACAAAGAATTCATGGGAAACCTTCTGCCAGAGCATAACAAATACACCTGGCGGTGCTAGGATCCATAGAATCCTCTCTAGAGAACCCGTTCAGGAGTTAACGTCGCTAAAACGACCTGACGGATCCATTACGGAATCTGGCATAGAAACGTTAGCAGCTGAACTAAAATGAGAGTGGTGTACATCCCAAAGATGGGACGTAGGGAATCAACACCTAATTCATGGAGACCAATAAGTCTGACCTCCTTTCTGTTGGAATGCATTGAAAAGATACTCGACGTGCACATTAGAACGGGTGCACTTGGTGAGTATCCACTGAATGCTCACCAATATGCGTATCAGACCGGCAAATCTACAGAACCAGCACTAAACAACCTTGTCGGGAACATAACACAAGCGTTAGAAAGCAAGACTATCGTGATGGGTGTGTTCTTAGACATTGAAGGAGCATTCAATAATGCATTACCAAACTCCTTATACGCAGCATTAGCTGAAAGAGGAGTTGAACCACAAGTAAGGAACTGGATCGGAAGTATGTTAAACTGCAGAGTAAGCACAACAACCCTACAGGGGGAAAGCTACAGATTCAGAGCTGTCAGGGGATGTCCGCAGGGCGGGGTTCTGTCGCCCCTTCTGTGGTTTCTCCTGATGGATGTTCTGTTGGCGGTCCTCTCGCTGTGGGATGTGGAGGTTCAAGCATACGCGGATGATCTAGTAATACTGATTAGAAGCAACTCGCAATGAAAAATCTCAGAGGATCTGCAAGAGGTGCTAACTGTGGTCTATGACTGGTGTGAAAGGGAACAACTATCTGTGAACACACACAAATCAGTTATAGTACCGTTCACAAGAAAGAAAAGGCTGGAAGACCTACGACCACCTTCACTCAAAGGAGAAACTATCCCATTTGCGAATACAGTGAAGTATCTGAGAATTACCTTAAATAAAACACTTAACTGGAATGCACATCTGAATAAAATTGCCGCAAAAGCGAAACTGTCACTATGGACCTGCAGACGCATTTGTGGCAAAACATGGGGCATACATCCCAAACAAATGCACTGGCTCTATATTGCGGTCATAAGACCAATGATAACATATGAAGCGGTAGCTTGGTACTCTAAGAGCTTACAGAGCTCTACGAGAATCAAATTATCTACCTTACAAAGACAAGTTTGTCTGGCAATTAGTGCCGCTTTCGGCACTACACCCACGGCAGCGCTTGAGTGTCTTCTAAATCTGCCACCTTTTCAAATAGTACTGGAGAAGGAGGCTAGTTGGGCGATGTATAGATTGACACAGGCGGTGATCAACAATCCGCAGGCGATCATCATGGTGCCCAACAGGCTGAAAAATGCCAATGAGCAGGACAGTGTGCTGGGTCTACCATCAGATGTTATGCCTATCAAAACTACCTATTACCATGCCTATGACGTCTTCCTACCAGAGAGGAACGAATGGACAAAGGACTCGGAACATCTGAGAATAACAGAGAATAGTTGGTTTACTGACGGCTCCAAGACCAATGATGGTACAGGAGCCGCTGCATGGAATAAAAATGGTAAGGTTGAGCTTAAGTGTTCCCTAGGCAAAAATGCAACCATTTTTCAGGCTGAAGTTAAGGCCATTGATATGAACTGGAAAGGCAAGTCGATCAACATTTTCTCGGAGAGTCAAGCAGCTTTAAAAGCTCTTGAATCTAGCCGTTGTTCATCCAAGACAGTATGGAACTGCCAGGAACTACTCACCAAACTAGGGAGAAAAAATAGACTTACACTGATCTGTATACCTGGACATACAGGATATGAAGGCAACGAAAAAGCTAATGCTCTTGCGAAGCAGGCGGCCGCAACGGCCTTCATAGGACCAGAACGAGTACTGGGAATAGCTTATAACACAGCTAAAGAAGCCCTCTCCAGGTGGACACAAAACCAATTTGTACACAAATAGAGAGAGTTACCAGGCCTAACTCACTCAAAGTTGGCGGTAAATCTGCTATCAGGAGTGAGAACTGGACAACTTCTTCAACTTGTCCGACAGCAGGTACAGGCTGTAGTTGGCATGTATACTGGCCATTGTCGGCTAAGAAGCCACATGAACAAGATAGGTCTCTCAGAAGAAACGGAATGCCGCTTGTGCTTGGAGGACGAAGAAACAATGGATCATGTTGTATGCCACTGTCCAGCAATGGGAAGAACCAGACAAACAGTCTTTGGAAATACTCAAATCACACTTGCAGATTTAAAAACTATCCACCCCAGAAAGCTGTTCGATTTCATGAAAAGGATCGAGCCTCTGGCATAGTGGAATCCACAGATGTGAGCCACAATAGACCAAGGGTCGCAGTGGAGGGTCCTATTTGGACCCACTCACGTGTACTAATACAATACAATACAATGAGTCGTTGTCAATGGTTACCAGCAATAACTATTTTAGAACATTTTGATTTGCGTTGAGGTGAATTAATTTGATTTGAAATTAATGTTCGCACTAAAGCAATCACTAATTTTTTTTATTATTACAGCGTTTTTTGCAGTCATAATGAAAATTCATTAAACTCTCAATGGCGCCCTGCAATTCACCTAGGAGGAAAAGCGAAATATTCAACAATGCGAACTCTTGAAATGCGGGAATTTATTATATAAATACGTATTGTTTTTGCAATATGGCATAATCTTGTATAAATACAGGCCCATCAAATTATAGCAGAACAACTAAATAAAATTCTATTCGAAGCAAATTAAAAGCGGATATTTATTTATTTAAATGGCAAATGGTGCGCGACTTTGTAAACCTAATCTTCCGTAATATCTATTCAGGACTGAATGTCAGCCGATAGTTTTGACGTGTTTAGATATTTGTTTCTGCTATTTGATCCATTAGGAGGTGAGAAAACAGAAGAAAACTGTTGTTGATTTTGTAAGGCTTTTGTTTATTCATTAGCCAAAGAAAATTCCTTAAGGTGAGAGGTAGTCCTCGAGTAGTATTTTATTTCGTAAATGAAGTAGACTGGAAGTCGTTTGAGACTCTCGAGGGAAGGTCAGTTGCGTGAGAAGAAATTTCTAGCAACCGCCGTAATGGCAATATTGATCCTTTCAAGACACCCAGGAAGGTTTTGGTAAACCCCTAGTTATGAGTAAGCTGTTTTAAGTTATTTTGAATGTAGAATTTCAAGTAGATTTTTGGAGCCGAGTTTTGGCATATTTGTAAATTTCATGTTATGTTATTGTTATGGATTAATTTACGCTTTTAGGGTTTTTGGAGCTGGTTTTTAGTAGCTGAATTCTACAGCGGAAT
>JAEQML010051991.1:0-43833 GCA_016904865.1 Pissodes strobi
TATCGGAATCGGTTCAAATGACTAAAATAAATTGGAACTAACTGAAACCAACCGAAAGTTAATTGAACGACTAACCAAAGCTAGCCAAAAGTAACCATAAGCTCCAAAACAGGCTAAAACGTACCTATCGTAATAGGTTACAAAAATTAAAGTAAGTTAAAACTATCCAAAACGAAAGGAATTTAAGCGACTAACCAAAAATATTAAATTTGCTTATAACGTATAGGAACTGATTCAAATGACTAAAATAACTGAAAGTAACCGAAAGTTGATTGAATGACAAAACAAAAGTAACTAATAGCACAAAAACGGACTAAAACATATCGGAACAGATTAAAAATGTTAAAGTAAATTAAAACTAACTGAAATTAACCGAAAGTTGATTGAATGAAAGTAAGTTAAAACTAACCCAAATTAGCCGAATTTTGGCGACTAACCGAAAGTAATCAAAAACTTTAAAATTGGTTATAACGTATCGGAACCGGTTCATATGATTTAAATAAATTAAAACTAACTGAAATTAACCGAAAGTCGATTGAACGACTAACCAAAGGTAACCAAAAGGGCTAAAACATATCGTAACAGTTTAAAATTATTAAAGTAAGTTGAAACTAACCCAAATTAACCGAATTTTGGTGACTAACCTAAATTAATTAAAAACATTTAAATTGGTTATAACGTATCCGAACCATCAAATTACTAAACTAAATAAAAACTAACTGAAATTAACCTAAAGTCGATTGAACGACTAACCAAAACTAACCAATAGCATCAAAAAGGGCTAAAACGTATCCTAACAGATTAAAAATATTAAAATAAGTTGAAACTAACCAAAATTAAGCGAATTTTGACGACTAACTTGAATTAATTCAATAACTAAAATAAACTGAAAGTAACCAAAATTTGATTGAAAGACTAACCAAAACAAACCAAAAGTAACTAAAAGTACCAAAACGGGCTAAAACGTATCGGAATAGCTTAAAAATAATATTAAGTAAGTTAAAACTAACCCAGATCAATTCAATTTTGGCGACTATCCTAAACACTAAAATTGGTAATAACGTATCGGAACCGAAAGTAATCGATAGTTGATTGAACGACCCAGTTTTGGCGACTAACCAAAACTAACCAAAAATATTAAAATTGGTTATAATGTATCGGAACCGGGTTCAAATGACTAAAATAAATTAAAACTAAACGAAAGCTGATTGAACTAACCCAAACTAACTAAAAGCACCAAAAGGGACTAAAACGTATCATAAATTACAAAATTTAAAGTGCCCAAAAAGAATCGAAAATTAATAATATGGAAACATTCATAAAATATATATACGAAGGGTACAGGGGAAAAACGATCTAAGCGCCATTTCCATAGGAAACTTTTATTATTGATTTCACAGAAAATTTTATTCTTGATATAAGTTGGTGCTTGGAAAAAAACTAATTTTGACAAAGTTAAATTAAGACTAAGTATCACAGGGTACTTAAAAAATACAAAAATGGTGGTTAAAAAAACAAAAACTTAGGAATATCGGAAAAGCTTCTACAGGGAAAATAAAGCTCCTATTAAGGTAAAAAAGTCAAATACCATTTTTTCCAAAAGTGCATCGTTGCTGAAAAAAATAAGGACAAAATTAAGAAAAAGCGAGTTTTTTCAGTAATTGAAATGGATTTTCTCCGCAACGGTGCGGTGCACTTTTGGAAAAAATGGTGTTTGACTTTTATTTTAATCTTAATACGAGCTTTATTTTTCTGTAAAAGGTTTTCCGATATTCCAAAGTTTTTGATTTTTTAGCCATCATTTCTGTATTTATTGAGTACCCTGTATAACTTATCTTTAATTTAGCATTGTTAAAACTAGTTTTTTTTCAAACACCAACTTTTATCAAGAATAAAATTTTCTGTGAAGTCAATAATAAAAAAGTTTCCTATGGAAATGGCGCTTAGATCATTTTTCCCCTGTATCCTTCATATGTATACACATTTTATAGAAATAACATGTTTTTAATTTTTTTATTAGTCTTACAACCATTTCATCATTTAGCCATGTTGATTTCAGTTTGACAATATAATTGAATTATATTTCAATATAAAAGGTCTCAAAAGAGCGGGACATATTTTCCGATTTTCGAATTCTTCTAAAAATTCTAGATAAATTTCATGTAGCATGTCGAATAGCCTCCTTTCCATTTAACGAATTTGATCTGTTTAACTTAGCGCGAAACGATTTGCATCTTCTTATCTTAGTTATTTAGTAATTATGTAAATATACGAAATTTTTGGTTTGGTGGGGAGTATTTTCCAGGTTGTGGTTATGTGGAAGATAAGAAAGTGCAAAACATTTCGTTTGAAAATAAACAGTTCGTATTCTACCATAAAGGCGTAAGTCTCAAAAACATTGTTTTTGCTGGTTGTTTTTCGCAAAAGTCGATCGTTATCCACATATATCCATTATTTCAGATTTGATCAGCACCTTGATATCATTTTGATTCGCTGTACCTTTTTTGGTTTTAAAGATACGAAGGTAAACAAAAAAGCAAAATGTAGGGTTGGTAGCCAATTTTTTTCTAGATTACATATAAAACTAACACCAATAATTTCCTGACATAAAAGCCTACTTTATATATTTTTTAAATAGAACACCCTGTATATTACTACATTTTTGGACTCTCTAGTGAAATCAAAACACATGTCGTGTATAATATCCTATACCTATCTTTAGCTGTTTACGAAATATTGACAGTTGAAAGTCGGGCATTTTGACAGGCTCTAAACCGCACGAGATCAAAGAAAATGATTTGCACATCTCTATCTTAGGTTTTCATAAGCTATCGAATGACAGTGGCTTTCAATTTAGCCGGAGGTTTAAAAGTTCCGGTCAATTTTATTCGCGGGTTAAATTCAAAGTTACTGTCATATGATAGCTCATGAAAACCTGAGACAGGAATATGCAAACCGTTTTCTTTGCTCTCATGCGGTTTAGATTTCAAAGCCTATCAAAATGTCAAAATGCACGACTTTCAACTGTCAATATTTCGTAAACACCTAAAGAAAGATAGGTATAAGATATTATACACGAAATGTGTTTAGACTTCTCTAGAGATTCCAAAAATGTAGTAATATACAGGGTGTTCCATTTAAAAAATATAGAGTAGGCTGATATGTAAGAAAATCGTTAGTGTTTTATTTTATATGTAACGTTGAAAAAAATTTGACTACCAACCCTACATTTTGCTTTTTTGTTTAACTTGATATCTTTAAAAAAAAAGTTACAGCGAATCAAAATGTTATCAAGATAAATTGAACGCACGGTACAGGTTGCTCCGATTTAGCGTAATTATGCACTTCATGCATAAACTAGTTCGTGAACTATAGCCAGATCAAAAATTTACTTTCATTTCACCATCTTGACAATATTTTTATCTAGCGAATAAAATGAAAAAGCTGTTACGAAAAAATATGCAAAATCGTACATAATACGTTTATAAAATTGTGCAAGTTGCTAAGAATCTATATAAAACAAAATTATGTACTTATATAAGAATCTTTTTTTAGCTTAGAAGAAAACAACTAGATACATCAAAATTTTCAAAATTATTATTGCAGATCTTCACAAGTTCGTCTAAAACCGTAACTACTTGTGCAAAATAAAATCTCATATAAAAAAACTTTTGTTGTGTATAGATCTTGTTGATATTTATAAAGATTAACTTGGAGCTTATATTCTATTATAGTTATATTCAGCATTCAAGAATGCTGTACTTACTACAAGTAATCTACATTCGCCATTCTTAATTTCACTTCAAAAGACATTTTTAACTATTTCTTTCAGGTGTAATGTTTAAATAAATATCCGGCTCTCTTTATGCAGCTTTTTGGATCAAAAAAATGGTTATTCTCTACTCGAAATAAACAGTATTTTATAACTCATATATTTTGTGATGAAAGTTTAAATAAAATAATAGGGGAGAGTAACAATTTTAGTATATAACGTCCCAAAAAATTTTAGTACGGCTCACTTCACTAATGATTGCCGGGGGGTTGACGTCAAGTTAGATTTATTTATTTCCTCCCCACTACATAGTGATAAAGTTGGTCCTCGCTTCTCAAAGGTGCCGCGCTTAAGTGTCGCAGCTATAGTTTTCTTTAGGCTATGCCCCTACACCACCAGGATACCTACAAACGATTGGTTGCATCACGAAGACATGACGCGCAGGCGCGCGCGCACGCATGGATTGTAACGATACTGTCACAGCATCGGCGAGTGAAATTAACTAATTGACTATTATACTCGCGGATGCTGTGACAATATCATTTCATTCCATGCGTGCGCGCGCACCTGCGCGCCATGTCTTCGTGATGCAACCTATCGTTTGTATGTGCCCTGGTGTGGTGTAGGGGTTTGCATGATTAGCCTTCGCTTCGGCGACTCGAGTTCAAACCCCGTCGGTGTTTAAAATTTTTTTTTAAGGTTATATTTCTAAACTGTTTTTTTTCTTGTTTTTGGGTATGTCTTGGGTTAGATTGGGTTAGCACCTGGTTAGTTTCCTTTTCTTGAGCCCCCGTAGCGAGCGGAGGGCCGTTCGAAAAGTGAAATATGCGAAGGAATGAAATGATACTGTCGGAATATCGTCGAGTAAATATTCTTAACGTTCTATTTTGATATTTAGCACTTTAGCTTTAGAGAGGTTAATTCGATTACATAATCAAGGTTCGATATATCTAAAATCTGTATTTTGCGATATATCCATTTCTCGGTAACTTTACCAAGGACATAAATACCTTGGATTCCATTGTTGGAACAAATGTTTTTTTGACAATTATCTTTTTGGTATAGTTAATAACAGATGGATATATCGGACATAAGAGGTGATATTTATCACAAAAATAAAAATCTGCCCCATCAATATAGAACGTATTTACTTACTGAAGTAAGATAAAAGAGACTTACCAATATTTATTAGATTTGCAACACAAATTATTACATAAAACTTTAAATTCATGGTAAGAATTATAAATTACTTTCAGCTGTAATAAATAAAGGATACTTATTTAAGTAAGTAAACTGATTTTATAATATATTCTTATATAATACTACTGATAAAACTAATAGGTACTTGAGATAGTAGCAGGAATCTTGGCATTTACTTCATGGTAAACAATTATTATATTCCAATTATTGTATATTCATAAAAACAACTTCTAATGACACTTCTAGTATATCGTTTGTGTTAGAAAAATAGTGCATAATGTGCTTGTAATTCTAAATCTTTTTGTCGCCAGTTATTTTTTTTTAAGTATTATAATAAGGGCGTATAATTTTTTCAGGCCAATTTGTGCTGGTTTGTTTAATAATAGTACTAATGCATGTGACTATATTGACTAAGAAAATTCCGACTCTAGACGAGATTTTTTCTGCTAAATGAATGCTTAATTTTGACGAGAAACAAAAATCATTTCTAGTCATCTGCAATGTAATAAAGCGTCGATTGCAATAAGTCAAGTCAGCAAAAACATTTGCAAAAAATTATTTAAACGTGACAACAAAATGGTAAACCACAAATAGCTGATTTAAGACTTTAATGTAGGGTCAAGGTAGGGTTTCGCTTGTGCGCCGGACGCATGCAGTGGCTGCATGCAGCAGTCTAGTATATACGAAGTCAATAATGGGCGCATTCAGGGACGTTCAGCAGCTTAGATAAGCGCTAATTAAGTCAGCCTGCAGCAACTAGCACTTCCCTGAATAGAATTCTGTTTGTCAGCCTGAAACAGGATAATTTGGCATCACGTCCAATGACGTATATAAATCTTATATTGTTCATTATTTTATTACTTAACTTTTGCCTGATCCAGATAGAATTATTATTATGCAATTATTGTGATAAAAACTAAAAAAGATACCTGAAGGCACGTCGCCGTCGTCAGCCTTTAAAACAAATTATTTTAAAGTTATGTAACACTTTACCGTCAGATTTTGTATTTTCCCCCTATTTTTTGACGCAGCTGAGGAACTCAGCATAATATTTGTTGGCTGAGTTGATCATTCAGCGGCTTTCTCAGAGCTGTGTATCAGCTTACCCATTCAGGGAAATCGCTTAGTCAGTATTTCAGCCGCTGAGCGTCCCTAAATGCACCCAGTGTAAACAGCAATAAATCAAAACTCGATTGAGAGCCGACATGTCCTTTGAATAATTCGGCATAGGCGTGCGACGCGACGGCAGAAATGGAAAAATATTGAATTAATTATATTTTTCATAATTTTACACAGGTATAATGCATAATATTTTAAACAACGTTTGCTTAATTGCTAGCATTATTGGGTTTTAAATGTATATAGATATATAGCAACTGCACCTGGCCCCCATAAATAATCCGGCGATCCTCTATAAAGCAAACCTTTTCATAGTGGAGCTCATTTAACTGCTGTAGTGTGTTTTGTTTCCAAATTGCTTTTAATGTTATAAAATTGTCTATGGCAAATAAACTATTATCCCAGATAAAGCCACACCAGATACGAAACATTAGACCAATAACTTGCCTATTTTCTTTAACCTTGTGCGCGAGAGTTATGTATGGCCCGCACCAAAAATTTTATTTGATATTCAAAACTTTTGCCCGCACCAGCAGAAATATTTTGGATACAAATTGCGAATTATTTGAGAAATTACTGGTTTTGTAAATACTTAAATTTTTTTGCTTTTACCGCTAACAAATTTAGCCTAATTTCTATTCTATAATTATGTTCTTACATAATATAATGATGACATCACACTTATTTCTAAAATATTTCTTAAACAGGCGTTTTGCAAAAGTCTAGGGAGCAGACAGACGGAGCTGTATTTCACTTTTCGCATGGCCCTCCGCTCGTTACCGCTCGCTACGGGGGCTCAAGAAAAGGAAACTAGCGAGGTGCTAACCAAACCTAACACAAGACATACCCAAAATCATGAAAAAAACTGCTTGCTAACCAAAACTAACCCAAGACATAGCTCCGTCTCTCTGTTCCCTAGACTTTTGCAAAACGCCTGTTTAAGAAATATTTTAGAAATAAGTGTGATGTCATCATGAGAACATAATTATAGAAAAGAAATTAGGTCAAGGAGTGAATGGGAAATATAAATTACGAAAAAGCGTATTTGTAACTTCCATTCAAACATTTATTTATACACACTACACGCACACATAAGAATATGCACATTAATTAAATATGACAGTCTGCTATTTTATGTAGATAAATTAAGATCCAAACATTAAACGATTTTTCTGACATTTGGACATAATATTATTTACAATTATATAACTATAACAAATGAGGAAGACTTTTTATTTTCATATTGATGTGTTCAGCTTTTTTTTTTGATGTGCCTAAATCTCTATTAGTAAATTTTAGGGTATACAAAATTTTTAATCGAATAAACAATTTAATTAGGTACATACAAAAGAGGAAAATTAGAACATGGCTAAAACAAATAATTTCTTGCACTTCAATTAAATAGGTTTGAGAAATTCCTTTCTTAATTGATTTCAAATTACTTCTCAAGGTCAAGGTTTCTTGGAAAGAAATCAAGACAATCTTGAAATTTCTTGAAAACCTAGAATTATAAAAAAACTAATTTGTTTGCTAGTTTATTGAAAAAAAAAACAAAGCACTGCAACATTTTTAACAGATGAATAAAAAATATATCATGCAAACATTTTTTATAATCCAAAGTTGACATATACACTATGGGCCCAGTTCAATTGGAACCTTTCTTAATGCTTAATACACACCACTTCAAAAGTCTTGGATCCCCAAGTACTTTTTTCATAAGAGGCAATGCAAACATGTCCGCCTGAAAACACGCATATCTAGTTTATTAAATAAGCAAACAAAGTGATTCAAAAAATAAATTGCCAAAAAAGAAACTTCAAAAGGACTACAAAATTAATGTACTGCTGTTGTAACCAGTGAATTATGTAGGTACAGAGTGTTAAGAATTTTCAGAGAAATCCTAAATTTTGAATTCACTCGGTATAAAAAAATCTTCAATTTTGCCTTAAATTTTTGGTATTACTTTATAGACAATTCATTGGCAAAGTTATCCACTCTAAGACCTTAGCCAAACTTTAGCTTCTGTTTCATACGGGGAGAGTCAACAATGTATGTTTATCTAAAAACTCTCAAAAAACTCTCAACACTCTGCATATAGTCCACTGGTTACGGCAGTAGATTCACTTTGTAATACATTTGTAGCTTCATCTTATATTAGCATTTTCTTTTTTTGAATCACTATATTTGACTATTTATTAAAGTAGATATTAATGTTTTCAGGTAGACACGCTTGTATCGTGTCTTATGAGAAAAGTAGTTGGGGGTCCAGACTTTTGACGCTGTGTGTAGTGTTTTATTTTCAAAGGATCTTTTTTTATCATTTTTGGATATGTTATGGCTTAAGGTATTGGAATCAAAAAGGACATTGTAAAGCGGGTCTACTTCAATGGCGCACAGAAAAGGGGGGTATTTTTTTAAACCAATGTTTCTGGTCGTTGCAAAAAATCGACCGAATGAAATGAATATGTAAGAATATGCAAAAAAATGGAAAGGTTTCGGAATATTGACCATTAAAAAAGCAGGCATATACAAACAAAATTGAAATTGATATTTTAATTTTGGTAAATGTCTTGTGGGCCAAATTAAATTGGATAATTTTTTAATGCTTAATGACTTTTTATTTCCAGAGGATTTTTTATCATTTTTGGATATGTTATGGCCTAAGATATTAGAATCAAAACGAACTTTGCTGAGCAGGTCTGGTTCAGTGGAGTAAATTTCGCTACGTACACAACGCATATGAAGCAACGAAATGTAAAATAATACTACCCTGGCCCTGGCCGCCTGAACCTCTTCGGATTCTACGCACAAAGCATAAATATCACGTCAGCCAATCTTACCGCTACTTTTAAACGGGGGTTCCCCTTTTGTCAAGATATCAAGAAATTTCAAGATTTCTAGAGTCAAGACAAGACACCAACTCATGGTCAAGACAAGATTTTTTTTATTTCTTGAAAATATTTCAAGACAAGACAAGATTTCTTGTCTTGACGATCCCTATTTGTAAATACCGCAAAACACTTGCTCTCAAAGTGACCTTCACATAACTTGTAGTTAATATTACTTTTTCTAAAAGATTTTTCCTTCCAGCTGCTTTAAGCCAAGTGTTAAGTCTAAAATGATTGCATTTATATGTCATTAAAAGAAGCCAACAATTAATCAACTTATAAAGTACTTATTGATAAATATTTTTTATTATATTTCTTTGAAAACGCCTTTTTGCAATAAAGTAAAGTGGGCTTTTCGGGCTACCCCCCTCGGAACCAGTGTATACGGAATAATTTAGGCATTCAACTTTGGTTATTTTCTGTTAGGGTTTTCATTTATTTTTTGACACCCAGCTGCAGCATTATTATAAATTTGAGAAAAACTGTTTATACCTAAGTTAAAGTATTCTTTCTCCCTATTATCTTTTAGACCTATCAAAATAAGCAAACGAAGATCGCAAAACAAATCAATAAAACCAAAATTATTTTTAATAAAATACAGCAGCCTATATTATAATAAATTCTGCCATAATAACAGCCTTCATATTCTGATTTTACAACTATAGTTTATTGATATTTTGTTCAGCCGTTTTTGGGACATTTAACTTTAAAATTTAATAATTCAATCGAAATTGAGAATAAACAAAGTTTGGTTATTTCAGCGGCGGATCAAGGGACGCGTGGACCTCAGGGCAAAAGATATTTATGGGCCCCTACCCCTTGTATATTTTAAAACTAAATTAAGGCATCGTCGGGCCCTTCTGAACCTTGGGCCCCAGGGCGACGCACCGAACTGCCCGGTGATATGTCCGCCACTGGGTTATTTTCTATCATTTAAGTTTGTGCCCATGTATAAAAAAAATTAACTCGTTTTTATGTTTTTAGCTAATTGTAATAAGAAAATATTGTTCATTACACACCCAGAAATTGATTTTTCCGTGTTCTCATTGCTTGAATAAATATCTCACGGGCGCAGTAATAACATCAACATATTTTTTCTTCAAACGTCAGTAAATCCGTCATTACTCGACTGTGTAGGCGGCCGTGAAGTTTCGTTTTTCCTCCGCCGGAGCTTTACTTTTCACTTTTCCGCCGGCGGAGGTAAAAGTGTTGTCATAGCAACATAGATACAATACAAACAGACAACAAATTAAGCGTCAACAGCTCAAGATTTATTAAACTACAATTTGTATTTATCACTCAATTTGTGACTGCATTTCTAAAATTCACTAATTTAGGAACCAATTGGTTATTATTTAATCGAACTTACTCAATAACTGCTTATCAATACGGAATTAAAACGCAATCGGAGACGCAATCTTAAAAAAATAATTATTGTAGACAGTGCCCACTGACAGCTTTATGTTACATTATATTCACCGACACCGGTCTAAGCAAGGCCACCTACGACCGTGGTCTAAGCCGCCTTGCGAACCCATTTATCTTTAATAATAATTAGATATTATTACTATTAAAAAGAGATGTTTTTGCATTAAGTTGTCGACATTTGAAGAAAAAACAGCATATTTTATTTGGAGGAAAAGTTACTTTTTCTACAGCCGCGCGCAAAATAACTAAATACTAAATTCAAATGAAATCGCAAAATCGACTAATGCCGTGGATCCTTATTTTGCGCTCTAGCGCGAACATGGAAAAGGAAATTCTCACTTTTTCCGTCTAGTGTGCTGAATGGTCATGGAAACCGAAGATAAATAAATGACAGTCGTGCGTTTGTTACAGTTTGTTGCTGATAATCCTGTTCTAAATATGCCCGAAGCCCGAACATAATATGTCAAAACTGACAGTCATTTGCAAATTTCAGAATAAGTATAGAGAAAAATGTGGATTTAATTTTAAAAAATACGGCTGTAGAAAAAAATCTGTGTGTTTTTCGAGCGCAAAGTAAGATTGCCGTTTTCGAAAGATTACTGCGCCCCGCTACGCGTCGCGCAGTAACATTCTTTCTCAAGCGGCAATCCGTTACTTTGCGCTCTAAATACACAAATAACTATTTCATGGCTTGCTCTCTATTACCAGCCTCACTCCGTTCGGCTGTTAAACACGAGCGCGCCATGAAAAATATCACTTTTCCTCCATATAAAATAATATACTATTACAGGATCTCGAGATAATTTAAATAATGATTTTTTATCCCCATTTCTAGTTGAACAATGTAAATAAAGGCATTTTCAAAACCACAATTTTACAAAAGTGTTAAAAAATTATATGTTTGAACGTTTAAATAATAATATAAGCTATGGCACTATAGATATCGCCGCCCAAGCATCACGAATCTAAACTATCAACTGCAATCTCTGACTATATCCTCGGATGGTTGGCCATCCGTAGGGGGCGGAGATTAACATAAACACGTTTGCACACGTTGGATAGGCAGTTGGGTATCTGGTGTGGTTATCATGTCATTATAATTAAATACTTATGAATAGATTATTTATTATAATAACATTTACTATAGTATTTATATTTTATTATAAGAAGGTAAGTATAAGCCAGGTATAAATCCTCCCGCCTATCACCTATCATGAAACACCCTTTGTATTTGTATTCCATGCATAAAATTTTAATCCAAATTAGCGTAACAGAACGTTTTCGGCCTGAGCCATCCTCAGTGTTACTAACCCAAACACTAAATACTGTAGAATTTTAGGTAAAGAAATGAAAATAATGCAATTGACATTGTTATGTTAAGATTCTGAATTGTTAAGATATAAAAGATGTTAATTAGAAGAATGTTAGTTAAAAATGTAAATAAAAAATAATGATTTTTTGTGATTTTTTCTTATAAGCGAAATGAAAAGAAAATTTTGGAAGTTTTTTCACTCAGTTGTCAGTGGAACAAAAATACATATCTACGAAGAGGAATAAACATCATCAAACGATAAAGGTCACATCAAAGTATAAAATACAAGTTACATTTTTGAAAGGGTTCACATATTTAACACTAAACAAAGACCAGACCGAGGTGAGAACAACGTTTTGGTGGAACGACAAACATGTCTCTGTTGACAAGTTTGCAACACGTTTTTCCTGTTGAAGTAAAAAGTAAAGATTTTATTTAAAAATAAACCTAGCACCGGAGAGTCGTGTTACAAAGCCCGGCCCCGGTAGTGGGGTTGTAGAGCGCCACCAGTTTTTCCCAACAAAACTGAAAAAGCTCCGCTGGTGTTGTGCTAGGTGGCTAGGCACGCTTATTAAATCAAAGGAACTCAATCTTAACTTAACAAGAAAACACAATCTATAATTTAAGGAACAATCTATTTGCTACTAAGTCTTTTTTTTAAACACAGCAACAATACTACAACAAAACTTTTGGCTATTTGAACGCAAAGGAATGTCAAATGACTATTAAAGTAATTGATAAATAGAGTACAATATGGAGATTGTACGGAGACCAATTCTGTTGTTAACACTCTGTATGCCTTACAACTAAATGCTCTAAACACTACAATCCGAAGTGATTACTTTGATTTTACCTAAGCTAATTAAATATATGTATGCGTGCGCCAGTAGATGCACCAATTATAAGTATAGCAATAACAGTAGGTAGTCATAAATGGCCACAATAATTAAATCAACTGACCCGATAAACGAATAAAAAAAGAATAAAATTATTAAAAAATATCTTAAAGCTCGACTGTCAATTGACTTGATTTATATTACAAAAAGGAAAATTAAGAGCGATTACATTAATCGATCTGATAAATAAATGAATAAATGAAAAATATAATTAATGAGAGCTATCTTAGAGCTTGGCGGTCAATGCTTGATTTATATTAAAGGAATAAGAGCAATCATATCAGTCGGGCAGAAAAAGAAATGGATAAATAAACTTAAGCTTCTGTACGATACCACTTAGATCCGGTCGAACTCTGGTGGAGGCGCCGGACACCTGTTGGTACTGCTATGGCACTGGCCCAGAGGGTAGAACCAGCAGAGGCAATAAAATTGGCCCGGAGATAAGATTAGCTCTAGTGGAGCTAGGATCTGTAGCCAGGTGATTGAATTGGCCCGGAGGTAGGACTTGTAGCCCGGTAATAGAATCGGCTGTAATGTAGCCCGGTAATAGGACCCTGCAATAACCCAATACTCATTAGACAAAGCCCCCTTACTTCAATGAAAAACTATTGTCCCCCTTGCATAAATATATGTTCTTTATAAAACAAATTCCCCCAAAAATTATCAATGGATTTTCAATGACCATCAGCAAATAAAAGAAATACTAAGGTACAGACAACTTGAATATAAAAAAAGATAGGTATGAATCACCCCTAAAATAAAATATGAACTTCCCCATATGATCAAAACTAAAGTCACATTAAAATAAAAATTCAGATATTCAGATTTGATAAAATGGAGTAGATAAGATAACCCATGGAATGCAAATGGTGGACAATGTACAAAACAAAGGTTAACACAGATAAGGCAATTAAATCGTTAATTTAGACAAAAAAACTCTAGCAATAATTACGTCGGTTTCGGCGAAGGGTAGCTAGAGAGTCGACGGTCTCGGCCTTATACGACGAACTCGGAAAGCCTCTAGAAATAAGGGAAAAGACCATTAGCCTCATGTCATGGCATCCGCGTGCTTCACAAGCAATAGAAAAAAATTAATTCCAGAGAAAATGCTTACCTAGTGCAGTAGTTAAATTCCGATAAATTGGTCGTGTCAAAACACAATCAGCAACCAACACAATATATCCCCAAAGAAAGGGTAGTATAAAATCACAATACTAAATGTCGAGTCCCGATATGAGGAATAATTCTTAGATAATAAACGACTTAGTTCTCGTTTACTATGATGGTAAAACGACGGCGGGAGCCACAATTGATGCGCTGAAATTAAATTGTTCAAGAAATACTAGAAAATGTCCCCAAACGAAGTGATAAAATTTTAAAAATCGAAATCGACAGCAGCAATCATGGGAAATAGCCCATTCCTACTACCCAATACTGCAAACAGAATATTACAAAAGTTACAACCGGTCGCGTCGAAAGATAAAGATGAGATACCAAGCCAGGCAGCGCGCCAATTAGAACTTGGTACCAAAAAGTTATGAAATATTTAAACCGAAAATAAAATAAGAATGCAGCCTCAAAGCAGGCTTTATTAACACAATTATTAAAAATATAAAACGGTTTGCTGGCCGTTCTACGGTAATGTAATATAAATCAAGCTAAGTTATACTAATAACATAATATCCTATTTTAGTAACTTGATCAAACCTAAGCGATCTGTTGTTTGCTTATCAACTAAAATAAATATAGTCACAAAGTGTCTGAGGGCTACATAGGAGAAAGGGATGATCAAAATAGTTACTCAAAGCCACAGCAGCATTATAAAAGCTAATACAAATATATCGTTAATCTGTATTCAGGATAAAATTAATTTACATTAATAAATGCGGCAATTTTAAGCTTATTGACAGCAAATCGAATCAATAAATTTAGAATTAATTAACCGAAGAGTATTGAAGTCTTTTCAATAATTCTTACCGCAAAATACGGCATTTTTTTGCTAAATGCAGCGTATAAAATTAAATTTAAAAATATTTTACACTGACAAAATCTGAATGTTATAAATTTGACAAGCAAACTGACGACCGCCGACGCAGGAAAGCAATACGTCAAGAAATGGCGGTAATTTTAAATTTTAAACATGTGATGTGTGGAAGATGAATACAAATGATACAGCACCTAATTATATAAATTATACTTAAATTACAGAAAAACTGCCACTAAGTCAGATGAGACTTAAGAAATTGATAAGATCAAAGTTAAATGGTCTGAACCAAACAATACTTATTTGAAATTTTCAATAATTGGTTGAAAATGTAGGTGTATTTATTTTTGGGAATGAAGAAAGTACTCAATTAAGTGGGTTGATAATAAACCAAATAAGAGAAGATATTAGCCTGGGCTAACTCAACTCGAAGAATTGAAAAAGGAAAGAAAAGAAAGAGCTTAACTAATTATTAAGAGAAGAGATTAGTCTGAGCTAACTCAACTCGAAGAATTGAAAAAGGAAAGAAAAAGAAAGAACTTAACTAATTAAGAGAAGAGATTAGCCTGGGCTAACTCAACTCTCAACAAGTTTCACCACACATTGACATTTTAGCACAGTTTACATACAACCTGATTAAGGATATAACTAAGTTTACCCCTACATACTCGGTAAGCAACTTCATTTCGTTAATCAATAAACTTAAGAATTTACCACTTCCACACAACTATATTATGGTTTCCTTTGATGTGTCTAACCGTTTTACCACAGTACCAAAAACGGAGGCAGTACAGCTTCTTGGCGATCTTCTTACTGTATGTGACGTTAATGACCAAGATAAAATGAATTTATTATCTCTTCTCAACCTCTGTTTGTCTTAAGATTTCTTTCAATTTAACATATTATAAACAGCCTGATGGCCTAGCAATGATCACCTTTTTTTAGGAGATGTTTTTATGAATAATTTAGAAAATTTACATATAGTCACTTGGGACAATATGGAAATTCTGCATTGGTTTCGTTATGTGGACGACTGTCTTTGCTCCATGGACTGCGATGATCAGGGGGCCAATGCCATTTTGAACAAGTTGATTACTATTCACCCGGATATCAAGTTTACAATTGAACTTGGGGTTAATAAAAAACTTAATTTTCTGGACATCACTGTTCGTAGAAACTTAGACGGTATTGATTTTTCACTTTATAGGAAACCCATCCAAACTGATCACACTATTTCTTATTTATCCCACCATCCGTGGCAACCCAAAATGGCAGCCTTTCATTACTACGTCAATACGCTACTTAATATACCTCTGTCTACAATTGAATACAATAAAGAATTCAATATAATTAAACAGATCGCTGTTAATAACCATTGTGATCCCACTCTTGTTGATAAGTTAATTACTAAAACAAAAATCAAGAAACTTAGAAGGGAACTCTCTCACAGCCTTTTAGACAATTCATCTAAAAAATACTTTTCCATTCCCTTTTTTAATACACAAACCAATGACAAAATTTCAATAACCATTTGCCATTATGTCAGTAATTCTTTTGTTTCCTATAAAAATAAAAATAAATTACAAACTTTTTTAAATAATACGGACGATAAAATAGACGCTCTCTCAAAGAGTGGAATTTATAAGCTGTCATGCAATTCTTGTGATAGAACCTACATAGGTATATAGAACTTCTAGACCTCTCAGAGTTCGCATCAGTGAACACTAAATAGGAATAACTCTGCTTTTGGAGAACATTTGCTTAATCATAACCACAGTTTCAGCCCTCACTCTAACGTAAAAATCATATTGTTTCATCGAAAAACTTCTGGCTGGATTTTCTGGAAGATATCGAGATCAACAACGAGCTGCTTACAAACAACCATTGCCTCAATACTCAAATTTATCTCAACAGATCTTCATACCATTACACAGGCGACTTCTTGATTGAAGTTCCTCTGTCTACATGTATTAAATAAATTTCACTTAATTAAGTACTGTCCTTCCTTTAAAAAACTTTTTTAACAATTATGTAATAATTAAGGGATTTTGATTCATTTTTATCGAGTTGAGTTAGCCCAGGCAAATCCCTTCTCTTAATTAGTTAAGTTCTTTCTTTTTCTTTCCTTTTTCAGTTTCTTCGAGTTGAGTTAGTCCAGGCTAATATATTCTCTTATTTAGTTCATTAGAAAATAAGCATAAAAAGTTATTGCATTTTGAAAATAGTTTAACATTTTTAAACAAATGCAAAAACAATAAACTAGTTCCTAAAAGTTTAAGACTTAAAGCCCCATACAACGACAAAACCATAAAAATCCTAGAAAGATTACAGTTTTATAGATTTATAAATATAAAATTCAAAAAGGAATTGATAATTTAAAATTCAACTTACAACATCAAATTTCACCTACCTACTGATTTCAATATCATTTGTGACTGTGCTTACAACAGTTATTCAATACATTTTTATAAACAAAAAGTATTTTGCTGCGTAAAGTCAACATTTTTGATGTGTAAACATCTTACGCGGCGGTATGAGGGTAAATCTCGGCAAATGGGACGGAAATGTGGGGACAGAATGTGTAAACCGATGTGACATTATAACCCGTGCGCATTGAGGAGCAAGCTAATCTAGGACCAGGACTGCCGCGATTTCAACGATTCAAAAGGCGCTTCTAAAAAGCTCCCCGCTAGGACGGTATTAGATTTTCATTATATTATATTCGCAGTGTATTTGGATCCATTTAATAGACAGTTGAGTTTAAAATGAATTTTCGCTTCAAAATCCACGAAAAATTCGTCCGAAGCCCAGGCTATCGTCCGAAGCAAGTCCGGAAATTTCGGATTTTTTACAATTTTGCCATTTAAAATCGTTTTTAAACGGATTTGAGACGATAAAGCATATTTTAAATTAAACGAACTATCAAAAGTATTATTCAGATGGCCCGACGATTAAAATAATATTGAGTCATGGTTCTCTTCTAAAATTTGCAAAATTTCGTTATTGACTTTCCCAAATCAAAGGATGCCACCACAAGATGACTAGCTGGTTGTGAATAAGCTGTGTCCATAGGTTGATGTTATTCCTGATGGCATTAGATATTCATGTCGAATTTGTGCAGTGAAATAATCCACTCGGATTGAAGCTGCCAGTAAGTATTATTAAAGAATCCTAAATAATATTATAAATGCGAATAACTAATATTATAAATGCGAATGTGTTTGTTTGTTTGTTTCTTACGCTTTCACGCATAAACTACTCAACTTATCATTATGAAATTTTGTACAGATATTTTCAAGGGTAGAGTAAAGGACATAGGATGCTTTTAGCTTTTACACGCGGCTTCGGTCGCGTTGATTATTACGGTTAGTTTTGATGTGTAAACATCTTACGCGGCGAATATGAGGGTAAATCTCCGCAAATTGGATGGAAATGTGTAAACGGCTGTGACATCATAACCATGAGCAGTGATTTTATGAGGTCTGCAGAGAGTACTAGCAGACTCGCTCATTTTTTATTTTAAATATTATTTTTATTATGTTTGTATTTCCAAGCTATTCCAAACTGGAATAACAAGTAAACAAACTAACCACGCTTCTCTCTTCAATAATCTCTCTCTAACATAAACTAACTAAAATTAGGCCAAATTAAAAAAAAAAGCAAGCGCGCGTGACTAACCAATCAAGCGCGCGTTTTTCTTTTAAGTAACCAAAACTAATCCTAATTAAACAAATATGCGCGGGTGTCCCTTGACTAACCCAAACTAATTTTGATGCCAAAAATTTCAAAATAAAAATAAGATTGTTTTTATGATTTCTACGATTTAGAAAAAAAAAACAAATCGTAGACGTCAAAAAAAATAAGCTCACGAGTCATATATATAATTCTTTAGTTAAATACAAATAATCCAGACCTACGCCTCAACAAGTGACTACTCAGAAAAAGAGGTTGAAAACTATTACGAAGATATAAGATATAACACGCTTCACTTTATTAATTGGCGACTTCAATGCCAAAATTGGAAGTAAAATGGATGAAGCCGAAACAGCCATAGGACAACATGGTTTAGAAGAAAGAAACGAAAGAGGAACTGCATTAATAGAATTTCTACATCATAATAATCTTTATGCGATGAACACCTTCTTTCAAAAGAATAACAACAAAAAATGGAGATGGATAAGCCCAGATGGTAAAACTAAAAATGCCATAAACTTCGTATGCAGCAACAGGAGGGATATTGTCAGTGACGTAGATGTACTAAATGGATTCTCGATAGGAAGCGATCGTCGAATCGTAAGAGCAAGATTGAAAATAAATATAAGGAAGGAAAGAACCAACATGATCTTAGATAAAAATTACAAGATATGGAACACTCCCAAAAATATAAATGAGTACAAAAAACAACTGAATAACTCCCTAAAGGTAAACGATCACATGATAGTGGACAAAGTATACGAAAATATTACAGCGAGTGTGAATGCAGCAATTGGAAATAACTGTTAAGTCAAAACAAGGAGCAAAAACTAAATCAAAGAACAAAGACACTAATGAAACAGAGAAGAGAAATGACAGATAAAACTACTGCAGAGTAAGGAAATATCAACAAAGAAATTACCAAGGAAATGAGGAAATATAAAAGAGAAAAAAACGCAGGAAACATTGAAAACATAATAGAAGAAAACAGAAGCCTGAAAGTTCTAAGAAGGAAAAACATGATGTGGAAGAAGGCCATACATAAAATCAAAAACGAAAATGGGGACATAATGGCGAACAAAAGAGACATAATAACAACTATCGAAACTTTTTACAAACAACTATACTCAACACCAAACAAGGAGTTAAACACCAATATCCCTAAAGTGCTAAACCAAGGATCGGAAGACAATCCTGAGATAGATGAAGCAGAAATCATGGCAGCTCTAAAGAGCATGAAAAATAATAAAGCACCAGACGAAGACGGTCTAGTAATAGAAATCATAAAAAATGGTGGACAAAACATTATTAAAGCCCTGAAGATCCTATTCAACAAATGTCTACTCGAAGGGATAACACCATCTCAGTGGAAAAACGCACAAATTATTATCTTACATAAAATAGGAGATAATACAGATCTTGAAAATTATAGACCGTTCAGCCTATTAAGTCACATCTACAAATTGTACACGAAGATTTTAACCACACGTTTAACAAACAAACTCGAGTTTTTCCTTTCAAAAGAACAAGCAGGATTTAGAACAAAATATGGAACAAACGACAACCTTCTCACAATAAAACTCTTATCGAAAAGTGCATAGAATACAATAAGCCGTTTATGCTGATTTCCGTAGATTTTAAAAAGGCATTTGACACAATAGACCAACAGAAACTATTAGAAGCACTTGTCGAATGCCGACAGGGCGATGCGCTCTCCTCTAAACTGTTCGTCACCTTGTTACAGAGCCTGTTACCAAAATAAACTGGGACAACATAGGAATTAACATTGACGGAGAGAAATTAAACCATCTATGCTTCGCCGATGACATCGTCTTAATAACAGACCATATGCCAGAAGCACAGACTATGATGCAAAACCTTCGTGAGGCGGCAGAAAGGGTAGGGCTAGAAATAAATATTTCAAAAACCCAGTATAAGACTAATCTCATCTTGAGTGATTCCATCAAAATTAACAACAATAACATAAAACAAGTAGGCCTATACAAATACCTGGGACACGAGATAAGTATTGGAAGAGACAATCAAACACACGAAATAAAGCGTAGAATAGGTTTAACCTGGGCAGCTTATGGAAAATTAAGATCAGTTTTCCGATCCACTCTTCCAAGGTGTTTAAAAAAGAAGGTATTTAACCAATGCGTTCTCCCGGTTTTAACATACGGCTCAGAGACATTAACAATGACCAAGAACAACATTCAGAAAATACAAGTCATGCAACGTAAGATGGAGAGTTCAATGCTGGGAATAACCCTCCGAGATAGAATTCCAAATAGAACCATCATACACAACACAGGAGTAAGAGATGCAGTCGAGACCATTCTGCGTATGAAGTGGAACTGGGTGGGTCATGTGGCCAGAGTAACCGATGGTCGATGGACAAAAAAATATTACAATGGAGACCAAGAGTGGAAGCATACAGAAACAGAGGACGCCCATCAGCCCGATGGAGTGACTCGCTGGAAACTGGATGCTGATGGCACAGGACCGGAAAGAATGGCAAAATATGAGAGAGGCTTTTGTCCAGCAGTGGACATTATAGGCTGATAATGATGATGATGAAATGAGATTGTTTAGCAATATACGCACATTTAAACTAACCAACCCAATACACGCTAGCCCAAAGTAATCTCTAGCCAAACTAAACGGCGCAAAACCTACAACTATACCAAGCCGATCAAAACTAACGTATTACCCAAATTAAAAACTAATTCCAAGTATCCAAACCTAACGAGTATTCCTGAAAACTTGCAGATAAATTCTATAAGCTTAGTTTTTTTTGAATAACTTCGAACGAAATTTTTCCATATGGAAAATACCGCGGAAAAAAATTGCAATGAAATGTTTCTGAAATTGCAGTGCAGAAACAACCTGCGAGTGTTCGTTCTTGAGATGATTCCTGACCTAAAAATAAGACAAAAGTTCCTATTAACATGGATCCACAGATTCTTTGTTTCAGAGATACAGGGTGTTAAAAGTTTCTTTTTTATTAGTTTTTCAGAATATTTCCAAAATGGCTCTAGTAATTTCAATGAAATTTGGGTTCGGAGAAGTACTTGAAATAGTACACATACAACAGGGACGTATGTACAAGCGGCACTATAATGTTTTTTTTATCAAGTACGCTACTGTTTGTTTTACTAGCATAGTCTTGTAGATATTTATACGCCTAATAAAAGATATCTCTTGTTGTATATTTTTTATTTCTTGTTATATATTTTTTATTTCGGCATCGTTTAGGAGATCAATGCAATTATATGACGCCGCTTACATATTATTTTTAATACTTGAAAACGATTTTATTGTAATTTTTTAATTATTTATTTATTATTGATGTCTGCTGAATAACATCACAGTAAATGTTAAAAATGGGCACCATCAGCTTCATTACAAGCATTCAAACTTCTGCGTAAAAGTCTTCTCACTCTGATAAAAAAAATATGAGGATTTTGCCAAACTATGACATAATGCCATCTGAATCCGTCGTAAAAGTTCATCTCTTGTTTTTACTGGAGTGCTTGTACACTCGTGTTGTAACGGAATATAAGTTATCAAATATCAGTTTATTCCGCCCCACTTAATTCTATCTATTTATCAATGATTTTCAATGTTCGATATATTAATCGGCAGTGACACCTATCTGTGAATGGATATATTTCGCACAATTAACTATTTACGGAGAACAGGTACGCAGATTTATATCCATAATTTACGGATTTGTGTCATTGCAGATTTGTTTATTGAGTGAATGCCATCTGTTCGGAAACGGGCTTATCTTGTATAGTTGGTAATTGAAGAGCGTAGTACGTTGTTCAATACCTGTAAGTTAAGCATGTAATCTACAATAGATTGCTACATTTAGCGTATGCTGAGTGTTTCGTTAGTTTGACGCAGAGTTTCCTACAACGGTTGTCACGTGATTTAACTTGCCGAATGAGAGCATCGGAAGGGAGAGTAGGTAAAACGTACAAAATTTTGAAAGGAAGGTCGTTTCATCTTTGTGAGAACGTTTGACGCGGTAAGTGATTAATTTTCTGATCTCAAAATATTTTATTCATTCTGCATATTTTTCAATAATCTTCTCATGTTTTAAATACATAAGTAATAATTGTTTCCAATTCACTTAGTTATATTTGGCTAAAGCGAGAATTTAGCATTTTCATATTACACTTTCGAGTGATTGACGATTTCAACAATATTAATTCTTTGTGGTGACCTTTAGATTTGTATACCGTTTTTTTTTTGGTGGATAATTGCGTATCTTATTGGTCAAATTCGTGTAATTTGATAATGGTTTAATCCAAATTTATAGAGAACGAAATTATTTAATCGTTTAACGGTCACACATATTATTTTACATATTTTCATTTAGATTGCACAGTATTATTGGGGAGATTCTCAGAGCGGATTTCATCTTTTCCTGTAAAGGTAGTAAATTGAATTTTCTGTAGAATTCCTTCGAATTTTCTCTCATAATATTGCTAGTTTAATATTTTTTCTTTTCAGGCTTATTTCATTAATATTTCAGTTTATTTGTAACATCAAGCAAAGCATATAATTATAAGCACTTACCCTGTCACGTTTTAGCCATGATGTACCGCTATTAATTTGCATATATCACAGGTTTAAGTGCACTTGTGTAAATTAACCTGGTTCCTATCTCAAGCCGAGGTAGTGATTATCTTATTTTTATCTTTAATTAATTGAGACGTAATTTACTTCCAATTATCGTTTATGTGCCAGGGGCCATATAATATATAGTTTAAGTAATAGAAATTACTTATTTGGAGTCATAAGACTCGATTTAAAGAGAGGTTGTACCTCGATTTTTCTAGTTTTTCAATTATCGTTTATGCGCCAAGGGCCATATAAAAAAAGTAATAGAAATTACTTATTCTGAGTTATAATCAGACTCATTTATAGAGAGGTTATACCTCGATTTTCTTATTTATCATAAAAATCCAGTTATCTTCTATTTGAAGTTGCCGAGAGCCACTGTTTGGACTAATTTCATAATTTTCTTTTGAATTTTAAATTTCAATCATAATTTCATTGGAATTTCATATCTTAAAGTAAAGAAAAAAAATATAGTGAGTAACAGTAATTATTTACAGTGTTATTTAACCATAGTTATTTATAACATAAAATTGTAAATTAAGTTCTGATTATATCTGCTGGCTGTAACCAGTAAATTATCAAGTTGTCGGTTAATACCTCCTATGTCGAACTGAGGTTCGCAGGATACTTTCCTGAATAATTAATTGATTGGCAGTATAAGGTCGTCTAAAACTTGTCCATTTCTTTTTTTTATGTAACCACTTCTCCGAGACATCAACTACACACAACCAGGTGGGAATCATCACTAGGATTGCCGGTAAGCCTATAGCTTAGGTACAGGCGGAAGAGGTTTCCAGTGGATGTCACAACCGATCACATGGTTGCAGATAACTGGACGAGTTAAGTATTTGAACGTCCAAGGAGAGTTTTTTGTTGGAAAGTCCAACTAACTGTGATAATTAAATATTTTTTATTGTTCAAATTGCTAGTCAATTTAGTCAAAAGCTTAAACTTCCAAATTATACTTGTAAATTAGTTGTTCAATTAATATAGATTGTTTTTTAAAGCACTTTCTTTGATTTACTGCAGGACTGGGCTCTATAAGACACGAATTATTCTTATCTTCATAAATTCATAATTATTGATATCAAAATATTCTATATTTTCTGTTGCATTGTCTCTAAGAGCCTTGCGCCCACAATTAAAAAATATTATAAGAGAAATAGTCTAATCCACGCCCTCATTTCATGCTTAATTAAATTAACTAAATTAACTATCCTCACAAATTGGTGACAGAACTAGGAAAAAACAATTCATCACAAAGTGGCGCACTATTAGTTACAAAGTGGTGCCCAACCAATTAATTAAAATAATTTACTAGCAATTAGTTACAGTGTCAATGTATCCCCAGATATAATTGTCCATCAGGGGATCGAGGAGGCCAACCTACTGGATCACCACGGTCAATCCAAAGATAACCATGTGTTTTCAAGAGGGATTTCCTAACAGGGGCTGCAAAATGTGGAAGTTCTCTAGCTTGTTGAAACGACACTGTTGGGGAAACACCCCAACATGTGTATTAACTTGTCGTTTTTCACCGTATAGTTCGGTGATATCACCCTGTATGCCCGTAGTATGATTGAACCATAATTAAAAACCAAATAAATTTATTTCACCCCATTTAAAGCATCATACTTCAGTTACTCCTTAGTCTGAACCTGGATTGTCGATTCCATTATAAAAAACAATCGCTGGAAATATAGCTAGTTGTAATTTCCGTCAAGGAAAACGTTTTTAAACGTTTAAATTTAATATATCTTTGTCTCCGTCAATGTTATGTAAACAACATAACGTCAAATAAAGAAAGCGCTTTTTTTACCCTCTCAAATGCGATAATGGGATCGTCCAGGCAGTTCCCGCTTTTGTCTATAATACTGAAGTTGTCCATTATCCAATATTCAATTAAATGTTTCAATCAAAATGAAGAATCACTGAAGTTAATTAAGGAATTAATTTAGTGAAATCACATAACAAATTAATTAAATGAAGTTAATTAGGGTACAATAAATTGAATGAAGCTAATTAGCAAAGTAATTAGTGAAGTAAATCACCAACTATTAGCCGAATGAGAGATTAGTTTAATGATACTAATTAGCAAATTAACCAACAAAGTAAATTGCCAACCATTAATCAAATAAAACAAAATAATTAAATGAAATTAATTAACAAATTAATTAGTGCAGTTACTCACTAACTATTCATCAAATGGTATAAAGTTAATCAAACAATGTCAGCTTGCCTTAATGCAAATTCAAAATAAAGTAAATTATAGGTAAGCCAAACTAAAACTCAAAAAGTTAAGGTAGGTGTAGGCAATAAGGTAATTAAAGCGGTATTAAATTAAAATAAGTAAAAAAAAAAAACATAAAATAATGTAGGTAAAACCCGAGTAAACAGCCTATATTAAATATTAGTAGAGAGCGATTGTATTCAATTGAGTATGTATTATTAAATAATGATAATAGCAAAAATCGAAATGCTTAAAAGTGAGGCAAAATATCCAGGCATAAGGTGAAGTAGTAGCTAATATTCAAAATTATTAGACGGTTTCAAAAATAAGAGAAGTATATACACTAGCCTATAAGTTGGTAAGGCTCGTATAGCCATTCAAATAAATAATAAGCTAATGTTAGATATTGATACAAGTTGCACAATTATATAAAAACTTAAAGCTAAATAAACCCAGCAAGTCGTGATCACGAATCGTCAAGCCTCAATATTTACCTGAAACAGAATAACATATACTAACTACAGAGGCTTTACGTGTAATAGAAAAACTAATTGCTATATGGAAATCACAACTTATGGAAACTAGCTTAAAAGCAAAGTAATAAAAATAATAAAAGCTCTAGTAAGCAAATGTAACTTTCAAATCTAAGAGCAATCAAATCTATAAACAGTAGTTACACTTACGAATCAAATTATTCAAAAAGAATGCAGTTATTAATTTATCAAAAATCAAAATTCATTATTACATTAGAATGCTCACATACGATGGAATGAAAATAAAACTAAGTTAGGTTTATCTGTGTCCTGTGGCTCTCAAACCAGTAGGATGCTATCATATACTCAGGTTTCAACAACTATCCAGCTACACCAAGAAGTATCCACTGATTACTCCTCACAAGTGGTTAGTTTTGTAATGTAAGGTAAGATGCTAGAATCACGAGCACCACATGCAAGCTAGCGAATAGCTAGTAAGGATGGTAGAGGTAAAATTAAAACCATAAAAATATAAAACGTCTAAAACACTAGGCACAATTCATTGGCTGTACCTGTGGCTGGCGCAGAAATTTAATACCCCAGTTAATTAATAATTACTTGAGCTTAATTACTTAAGCGAAAGGACAGTTCATTGGCACAATCCCCAGCCAGTAAGTAAAACTTTATTAAAGCACTAACCCCTTAATTTAATCTTGCAATAATATCAAAAATATATAATATAATAATATAAGATATTGATAACCCCCAAAATGAGAATATCATTTTATAAAGAGTAATCCCTATATACTTTAGAATGAGATTGAGTGGAGTGACCCAAAATGTGGCAACACAGGCGTTTTGAAGAATGTAACGAAGCCAAGTACCTACAGTACGAAGAGCATATGAATGATATAAATTATGAAAATAATCAGTAGGTTATCTCTAAAAGATATTTATAGTTTAACTAAAGCTTTAAAAACTATGTTTTAAATAGAAGTTTGATTAAAGTGGTCAAATCAGAGGGTAATCTAATGGAAAAAATATAATTTACAAATTGTTAAGTTAGAGATAACATTTAAGTTTAATTAGAGATATTAAAACCACTTTGCAACTAGAAGATAACATAATTTAATGGTATTTAGCCATTACAGATTATTTTAAGAGAAAATATAAGTTTTTTTCTTTAGGAGCATTAAATTTATGAATACATTCCTTAAATACTGTCAAATATTTACCTCAATTCAAGGTGTTCTAACGAGGTTTTTATAGGAATTGACCAGTAAGTGAGTAAAAAAGAAGGAAAAAAGTCCACCATATTCCTTCTCTTTTACTCACAAAAAAAGAATTAAAAAATCATAATTCTTAATTTAACTTTAATTAATCCCCTTTAAAAATTCGAACAAATTTAGGACTGAACGTAACAGTGTTCATCTCATTATATTCATTACCAAAATAACAATTGCCTCAACTCAACAGCATTCTTTGACTCTCCACTGACAGGGGGTACTTTTACTTACTTTTCAGGTAACACTGATGATGGCTATGGCCGAAAGTGCTCTGTTACGCTCTTTATAGAAGTCCCCTTGTATTAAATTTTGCATGATATACAAAGATTGTTTCATTACTATGTTTCGTACATGCACACAGCCTTTAGTCTTCATTTAATTTTATAGGAATGTTCAACCTCTATTTCATGTGACCTTCCCAGTCTGGCAAATAAAAATCCTTCAGTGAAGAAATTAGGTTTCTTGCGACTAATCCATCAAAAATACAGACAGGTAACCAAATATAAGATATACAAGAACCTATTTGTATAGCCTTAGCTCAAAATCCCATCAAGATAGTCTGAAAAATATCAGATGCGAGCTACCGACCGGTTCTCACGATGACCGTGGAAAAGTGACATGGCCGTGCCCTATTCACTCGACCAAAATGCCCCTTCACAAAAAAAAACTTCAAAAGTGTACTACTGATTAATACTAAACCAGCCCTTGTAACAATGATTTTAGTACAATTAGGTCAGTGACATAGTACCAACATTATTTTGGGATAACCGCAGTACTCCATATGCCACGGCGTCGCATGAACCACTGTTTCGTGTTGAAAACATTAAGCTGGTACCAAGCCAGAAATTTTCTGTATTTAGCGATACAACTGAAAGATGGCGCCCTGATGTCGAGTTCGATTAAATATTCGAAAATACATATCCAATGTGCGAAATATAAACCAAATTTAAGTTAATTTTAAATATACGAAATTTTAAATGTTACATCATAACCCATGCGCATTGAGGAGCAAGCTAATCCAGGACGGCTGCGATTGCAACGACTCAAATCGCTCTTCTAAAAAGCTAGCCGCTAGGGCGGTATTAGATTTTCATGTCTATGATGTCGATATAGGACATATGTTTACACATCAGTGTCTCGAGTACTAGCAGACTCGCTTATTTTTTTTATTTACGTCTTTAATTGAGCTAAAGTCAAATGCTTTTCTTAGTTTTTTTCTCTGTAACAAACCACAACAACCATATTTATGGTAATAAACCAATTTTCTCGTCGCCTATCTATTTGTTTCATGTATTACCTTTAATGTGTCCCAAATAGGAAATTCTAGTAAGTATAGCTGATTTGAATTACTTGAGCTTAATCATTGCATCGTTTTGATTTATTTTTGTCTTAGATTGATTTAACTTCTGGTTTTATTGTTTATATATTTTATTAATAATTTTCTGGCGTCCACTACTGATTTTATGATTCTTATTTTATTTTGTTGCGAGACCTAAGCCAAAACGACTTCTATACTACAACTTGGGAATTTCCTAACTTGTGCCGGCTACAAGTTAGTGATGTCTTTTAAATAAATAACCCTTTCCTCCTACTCTCCAGCATTTGAGCTAGGGCTTAATTTGCATGTTTCTAAGACAGCTCGTTCTGCCCTATGCATCTTTAATTATAGATTTCCTTAACTCAAATTTATTCACTCTGAGTTTATTTTAATCTGGGGTGGAAATAACTAAATATAATTAGAAGATAAAGCTCGTGGTAAGCCGTGCAATTAGATGTTATAAAAACGTAAATAATAAACGCTAAACACATAAATCGGTAACTTAAAACTCAACGAGAACAAATACCTTAAACTAATCGAACATCGTAAACTGACAATGCTTACTCCGATAATGTGTGCAGCAAATACCAAAGCACGGAACATTAACAAGAGACTAGAAGGTGTAGCGCTTACAAAGGCGAGATGCCAGATTTTAGACCAGACGGGGTGACGGGTGAAACGTGGCACAAGGCATGAGCGGTTAACCAGCATCAGGTTCCGCCACGAAGCAAGGAGGGAAATACTGGGCGTGTAACGGTATAAGTATATACCCTGTATATCGACAGGATATTGTAATTGCTAAATATTATAATAACATATTTTATAAACTGCATACTATTGCACACGATCATTGAGCTTTAATATCATAGATATCAATATTGTAAGCCTGTTCATTATACCATCAATTCATAGAGTTAAGTAAACTCAAGTCTACTATTTGGGCCTCGGGTGAACGAACCTGACACTCAACTATTAACTCAAGGGGACATTATATAGCACCCCTTGGTTGAGTCATTAGGTACATGGCGACCCTGCTAGTCCCTCATACGTAATCAAAATAAAGTATGCCTTGGCTACCAGGCAAATAGTCTACAGAGATCCTATTCACTCAGAGGCAAAATGGCCATAAGAAGAAGAAGAAGAAAAATGAAGAAATTTCCCTTTTAGGTTTTTAGTACAGGAAGAGATAAGTGAAAATAGAAATGAAAGTTAGATACGGACAATTGAACATTAGAAAAGTAGAAACGTGAAGGTGAAAAACAATAATCATGATGAAAGTAAAATAGAAGTGTACACAGGTATTCATAGGCTATAAGATTAATGTTAAAAGTTAGTTTTACCATATATTTTCTTTATATAAGCATATATCGGGATAGCTTTTATTATATTATCACATTATCTGCATACGTATATTTTCCTAGCAAGGCACCATTGTTCTATTCCGAAATATATAATATATAACCACAGATCTAGATCCGTTTATATAACCATATTAATTAATCACACTCAATCAAATATTTGTAGTAAAGTATCATTTTGTCGAATCAGATTATTTTTGAAAAGATCATTACTGGAAATTTCTGGAAATTAGTGGACAAATCGTATTTAAGTAGATGCACAAATATGCACAAATTATAGTTTAACTAAAAGTCTAAAGATCGCAAAACGCTTTGTGTCGTTTAAACATTAAATATATAGATAGTCAACCTCAAAAGATTTTTTTTTATTTGAGAAGTATACTAAAATAAACAAGGTAATTCAAGAACTGAACAGTAGCGAAAATTATTTAAGTATGATAAATCTTGCAATTTTCTGCATTTTAAATCATATTGGCGTGGACTATTTTGAATATCGCAGCATATAGATTGCATAAATCATGGGTTGTGAAGTATATATCTAAAGGAAACGTAGTTTTAAATTCTTTTAAATAATGAATATCCATATAGTATTGAAGTAAAATAATCAGAATTTCATAATTACTATTCTCTAAATAAAGGTTATACTATACACACACAAAGGTTATTAACTTATATTGCGAATATGGCATAATTACGTCGAGATTGCAAATTTCGGTATATGCCAGAATATACATATAAATAATAAATCTTAACAATGATGCGGCGTGTAAAGCGAATATTGGAAAATAATAAAATAGCAAAACTCCAGAAATCGGAATCGAATTGAATTAAATGCTAGCTGTATGTTATTTAATTACCAATAGGATGGAATATGATTCTTTTTCATATAAATAAAATAACTTTTATGCATTATCATATCATTATAACATATATAAATATTATCAAAAATTAGTTAAAAATTTTAAAGAATAAGTCAGTTAATTGAAAGAAATTGCTTGTAGCTTATGCAATTTTGTTTAAATATTGTAATTTATTGCATTAAATTTCGCACGTTATATTTCTGTACAGGGTTATTACAATTAGTAATTGCAGTAGCTAATTTATTCAATTAGTAAGACATATTTTATAGGTGAAATAAGCCTTGGATTACAAAAATAATTTTTTGTGGCAAAAGTATTAATGCCAGCTTCAACAACAGTTGCTGGTTGTTAAAAGGTAAAATTTTTAAAAGACCTACCAATAATTGATTATTATCTCAATCACATACGCATTCAAATAATAAATAATAATAAAACAAAAGAAGAAATTTTCTTCATTTTAGTAGAACAAAAGCACAAAAAACAAATTTGGTAGTAAAAGGTCAAAAGGTATCTCATATTTTTGAAAATATATAGAGAGTATCATTCAAATAACGAAGTCAGTGTTCATTCACTAACGTCCAGAATCTCATTTGTTTATTTTTGACAGTTGTTTGAGGTTGATAATTCCATAAAACTTTTGTGTGCCGGGTTTCGCTTTAGATATCAATTTACGTACAAAATAACTGTTGCATTTTAATGTCAACATGCTTTTACTCAAACTCATTGGGATGCTCTTGGAATAACGGATTCATTCAGAAATATTTAAGTTTTATTCCTCAATACTCAAACACTACTTAAGAAGTTGTTAATTTATTTCCAAATATAAATTGTATGTTCCAATATAGTAAACATTACATCCACCAGGCCCGTCTCCAGGGGTGAGGCGGCGAGGCAGCCGCCTCGGGCGGCCGATTTTTAGGGGCGGCCGTTTTTATTTTTTTTATATATAAAGTTTTAATGTGATTGTATGTAACACGATAAACTCTCTCGCAATGAATATGTAAAACGCTTCATTCTTACTATAAGCAGCTCATCGCGCTTTATATGCAATAATAACGCATTAAAAAAATTAAACCCCACTATATAACATAACGGTCTATTCGCAATTAGCATTAGCAGTTTAAATTCGCAGTGAATGAAAAATCGCATTAACAGTCGCAACTGCTAATGAAAAATCGCGACTTAGCACATCTTTAGGGACGGGCGACATCGCCCTAAAGCGATTCAGGAATGACCGAAATGCAACCTGATTGATTGATCGATTACTGAACAGCATGTAACACATGCGAGGAGCGAGCGCATGTTACATATACGTACTCGTGCGATTTTTTAGACCAAAAATTCGAACTTCGCGCTCCCAAATACCCCTCTCTAGAGTACCCATATCAAAATTAATTTTTTTCGCAAATTATTTTTCGAAAATTTTTGTTCGCTTTCTTTACAGAAACGGTTGAGGGATCCACGTACAAGTCACACACGTACAAATATATTTTTTTAAATCACATACAGGGTGTTAAAACCACAAATTTTCCCAAAAATCCCCTATTTTGAAAATATTTCGGTACAACATACTTGTGCGATTTTTTAGATCAAAAATTCGAACTCCACGCCCCCAAATACCGTTCTCTAGGGTATCCAATTTTTTTTTTTAATTTTTTTCGAAAATTATTTTTGAAATCTTGTTTTCGCTTTCATTACAGAAGCGGTTAGAGGGATCCACGTACATGTCACCCACGTACATTTTTTTTTTTAAAATCACATGCAGGGTGGAATTCCGCGCCTCTAAATACCCCTTTCTAGAGGACCCAGGTCAAAATTTTTTTTTTCAATTTTTTTTCGCTTTCATTAGAGAAACGGTTAGAGGGATCCACGTACATGTCACCCACGTACAAATAATTTTTTTAATTCACATGCAGGGTGTTAAAAACAAATTTGCCCAAAAAATCCCCTAATTTCGAAATATTTCGGTACAGCAGACTTGTGCGATTTTTTAGACCAAAAATTTGAACTTCGCGCCCCCAAATACTCTTCTCTAAAATACCCACTTCAAAATTAATTTTTTTAGAAAAATATTTTTCATTTTTTTCCCCGTTTTTATTACCGAAACGATTAGAAGGATCCACTTACATATCACCAAAGTACAAATAAAATTTCCAAAGTCATATACAGGGTGGTAAAACAATACATTTTTAAAAACAACTTTTTTCGTAATATTTCGGTAAGTACAGAAAACTCATAGACCTTTCGAACTCAACCAAACTAGATGCGGCACATTATAGTACCCAACGAGGCCCATCTTTTTCTCATTTAAAGTTTACTTCTAACTCTTACATAAACAAAATATCCGTTTTTATTACGGAAGCGATTAAAGGGGTCCATTTACATGTTATTAATATAAAAATAAAATATTCAAAAGCATATACAGGGTGGTTAAAAAATTTGCATATTTTTTTTAAAAAGAATCTCCGTTTTTCAAAAAAAAACAAACAAAAACAATATATTTTTTAAGTTCGACGACTCCCATACGGGCTAAAGGCCCTCGAATTTAAATGACCGATTTCTCGAAAACTAAGGATATTGTTTTTTTTTGTCGTAAAGAACCTTTTTTGTCGGCCTTGAGGTCCTCTACCTACATGCCGAATTTCAAGCCGTTCGGAAAAAAACCGATAGGTTCCAGGTAGGTTTCGGTTTCTATGGGACAAAATGAAGGTTAGGTCGATATAAAAATACGGTTTTTTCCGTTTGCCGATATTCTTCTTTTTTCTACCGGAACCTACCCGTTAAAAAACGTGTATCGCGATTTCCCCACTTCTCGAGAAAAATTCAGAAAACGGGGGGCGTGGGGGGTACCCACTAACCAGCCAACCCCGACTCCGCGTTACGGAATTTGGTGGCGGCAATATTTTGCTCCGAGCTCCCGTTTAGCCTGAAATCACGAAAAACCGCGCGGGCGCCTATTCGCCGGATAGGTCATTATTGACTCCTTAATTGGTCTGTTGTAAGGGGCGGCCAAATCCTGCTCGCCTCGGGCGGCCTAAAGCCTGGAGACGGGGCTGCATCCACTTGGACATTCATTTGGATTGCTTTGCAAATATTTTAAACTAAGCGCAACAAGCATAATGATAATACATTGGAAACTTACTTATTCTTGTGGCTGGGGGCGCACTACACCCAAAGGCTTCCAACCTTTCTTGTATTTAACCAAAATAGAAAAGGGCAACCAAAACATCCCTAAGTATAAATTTTAAATAATAAGATATACAAGTGTTGTAACATATAATACAACTAATTAAACGTTTAAGTATATAAAACAAAACTGCTTAAGGACTTTACGTATAGTTCGTTTTATAAAATGGTTGATAACTTTATTAAATAACAAAAGCAATATATACTTAGTTAACATTTTATTTCTTAATAAGGCACATTATTAGCCACAACTACTGGCAATTAGAAACACATCAAAGTACTGCTATTATTAAAGCTAAATGGATTTATTACTATAAAAAATTTTCTTTTAATTATAATTAATGCTAGTAGTTGATTCAAATGCCTTCAGATGCATAATTATATGCATTCCTTTTTATGCACAGAACGATGTCATGCATTGATAACTTTAGATAGTTATTATAGAATAGAAAATTATATATACTCGTATACTGTTTATATTATTATATATGTTATATTGGTTACGTTACGTTACGTATTATTAAACGCATTAGATGTAAGATAAATTTTAAACAAACGGAGCTCCACTTCTTATATTTCTATATCTGTTATTCTATGACCTTGCTATGAATTCTTTCTTAATCTCTTTACTAACAAACACTTCCTTCTATTTCCATACCTTATAGTATGAGTATTTTTTTTTTGTTTGTTTCTTGGCCTTTACACTAGGTATTTAGCCAGACCGAATTTTATAACTTTTTAGGATTGCGAAATGAATCGCATCGGAGACCGGCTCCTATCCAATCTATTAATAATAAGGGGGTTAGTCAGACAGACAGCACAACACAGGTTAAAACTCTTCTCGCTCCCGGGCATCCGAGGAGCTGTTCACAAAAGAAATGATGCCTCGGATCAAGAGGATGATGCTAAAAAGAAGGATCTTCCACATTAAAAGCTCAGAGTTCACAACTTTAAATTATTATCACTTAAATACTTTATTAAAATCTTAATGATGTCACATCTAGGTTTATACAACAGAGTCGATAGAGATATAGGAGTTTGGACATTGTTTTCCACCAGTATTTCATAACAATTTGGTCTGATATTTTTACACTCAAATATAAGGTGTTGTAAGGTACCCAAATCCCCACACTCGCACTCGGGGGTATCCCTGACACCCAGTCTGTGCAGATGTTGAGGAGTTAAGCAGTGATTAGTACGTAATCTAATAATCGTAGTTACATGACGTCTACTTAGAAATTCCGACTCAAAGAACCATGGTCTTCTAGGAAAACCCTCAACCAGCGTTGAATATCTCTGCCCTCTACTACTCAATGTCTCCCGCCAGTAGCTGTTCCAGCTCAGATAGTGGTTTGCTCTTATAGTGGGGATATAGTCATTTTTGTCCAATTGTATGGGATAAGGTATCCTTAGGATTCTCCCTACATTGGCCAACTGATCTGCTTTCTCATTTCCCTTTATACCTGCATGACCCGGTATCCAACATATCCTGATATCAATTCCGTTTGCATTCGATTCTATTATGATCTGTTTGGTTAAGAAAGATATATGATCTAGATTCTTAAATCCTTTATTATTTGAGATTTTTTTTATTGCACTAAGCGAATCCGTAAATATAATTGCCTTTCGGATATCCTTTTCGAGGCACAATGTTGTCGCCTTGTGGATTGCCACCGTTTCTGCCGTACAGATTGTAGTATGGTTTGGTAATTTTGAAGAGAAACTGTACCCAATGTTTGGGCAATAGACCCCGAATCCAGCTTCATTAGACTTTCTTTCTACCGATGCATCTGTGTATATATGGTAGTATTGGCTTAGGTATGTATTCTTCATTTCTAGAAATGTCTGCTGAATATTATATTCATTTTTTTTTTAAGTTTAGATTTACTACTGGGATTGTCATCATTTGATATTCTCTGTTGTATATAAATGAAGGTAGAGTTTCGTGTTTTTGTATGTCTTCTTCATATTGTAGAATTTCAGGCAGTACCATTACACAATATGGAAGTTCTCTGTTACGGAAGTATCCCATGGACATGTCCATACTTCTCAACTTCATAATATTTTCCATCACTGGGTTGTTAATTAGGTATATGTTTTTGATGATAAATTTTTTCGTTAGCCATTGTCTTCTATACTCAAGGGAAAGTTCGCCACTTTCTGCCCATAACAAGTTTGTTGGTGTTGATCTCATACATCCTAAAATTGTTCTCAGGGCCTGAAACTGGATCGAGTCCAGTTTCTGTTTATTTTTCTTAGTGGTTGGATTAATTAGTTGGCATCCATAATCCAGGTGAGATCTGACTATTCCCTTGTATATATGAAGCAGGGTTTTTGGATCTGATCCCCACCATACTCTAGTTAGTGATTTGATGACATTTATCCCTTTAATTGCTTCATTGCACATTTTCTCAATCTGTTTACTCCAGTTTAGAGTATTAGTCATAATGATACCTAGGTATTTGTATTCTTTTACCCATGGTATAATGTTGTCATTATATTTTAATATTCCTCTTGGTTGATCATGTGCTCGAGGTTGGAACATCATGGCTACCGACTTGTGCGGTGCTATTCTAAAATTGAGGTCCGTGAAATAATCTGTCATTGAATTTAGAGATTCATTCATCCTGTTTATCATATCATCTTCATCCTTCCCTTCCAATATCAAGACAAAATCATCAGCGTATTGTAATAATTTGAACTCCCCATTCGTTAAGCTATGTAGTTTACTTGTGTAAATATTGAATAAGAGGGGGCTCAAGGGAGATCCCTGAGCTAGCCCTACTGATACCTTTTTTGGCCCTATGATATTGCCCGTTTTCTCTAAGATATATGTTTCTCTGTTGTGTAGAGTTTGAAAGATTAAATTAACCATATCAGTTGAGATATCCGCCTCCATTAATCCGTTATACAATTTGTATATGTCAACATGGTCGTATGCTGCCTATATATCTAAAAATATCACTAATGTCTTAATTTTTTCCTGGAAGTTTTTTTGTATATTTAATGTTAAGTTAATTAGGTTTTCCATGCATCCTTTTCCTCTTCTAAATCCTATTTGATACCTCGGAAAATACCCCCCATTTTCAAGTTTCCATTCAACTCTGTTTTTTATAATAGATTCCAATGTTTTGCTCATACAAGAATTTAATGCTATAGCTCTATAACTGTTTGGGTGATTGGGATCTTTATCTTTTTTGATAATTGGGTATATCAGTGTTTTTTTCCATTGATACGGGATTCTTCCGCCATATAAACACAGGTTAAAATGCTTTATTATTTCCTCCTTGCCCACTCTAGGGAGGTTTTTTATCATGGAATAATATATATTATCGAGGCCAGCAGCTGAGTCTTTTTTCCCTTGTATTGCAAAGTTTAGTTCTGTAAGTGTGATGGGCTTTTCTCTGTTTACTGGAGGTCCCAATAAAATAAATTCGGGATCCATACATACCTGATCTAAATTAGTCAATATCTCCCTTGCCGTATTTTCATTAGGTAATTTATTATTATTTTGATTAGTTACCTTAGAAAATCTTTTAACTGTTTTCCAGATTTTCTCTAAAGGGGTGGTACGATTCAAATTAGCACAGAAATTTTGAAAGCTACTTCTTTTTTTATTATTAAATATTTTTTTGACTTTAGCTATGGTCCTTTTTGCTTCAATGAAATTATCTAATGTGTAGTTTATCTTTAAATTTTTTATTGAATCTTTCCTTAATTGTAGTAGATTTGTACACTCATCATCCCACCAAGGGGTAATTTTTTTGTTTATTCTTCCTGAATTTGGTCGTTTTGTTGGTATCGTTAGATCAGCTGTGTCGTGAATAATGTACTCGAATTGGTCATAGTTCTGAGGTCTGTCTTCTAACATGGAAACTAATACCTTGTCATGGTATGCCAACCAGTCTGCTTTATTTATGTTTCTTTTATTTCTATATACGCATCCCGTTTCCGCGCCTGGTGAATCCATTTGAATTAAAATGGGGAAGTGATCACTGTTTCCAGGATCAGGCACTACCCTCCAGTTACATTTTATGGCTAAGCTTGGTGATACCAATGAGATGTCTGGTACAGATTTATTCTGATTTGGTGCCGTTAGTCTAGTTTCCGAGCCATCATTTAATATAGTTAGGTTCAGTTTTAGTATGATATTATTAATCATTGTTCCATTATAGTTTGATATACTGCTTCCCCATACCGGATGTTGACCATTAAGGTCCCCCAGAATAATTTTTGGATGGTTAAATATTGAGATAAGGTCTTTTAATTCGTCACCATCAATTCTACTATTAGGAGGGATATAAATGTTAATTACTGTTAAGTTTATTTTTGTGATTTTGATTGCTTGAACTTGAACATTATGCGGTAGCGTATTTTGAGACAAATCTAAAGTAATAAAATCAATATTATTTTTGATTAAAAGAGCTATTCCGCCCCTTCCATCATTTCGATCTTCCCGTATTGTCTGATAGCTGGAGATATAAAACTTGAAGGATTGTTTTAACCATGTTTCATTTAGCGCTATTATATCTAAATTATGTTCTTTTATTAAAATTTTTAGGTTAGCAAGATTGGAACATACACTTCGTATGTTCCATTGTAGGATATTCAGTTGCTTACCAGTCATCTTCCTCCCTTGGTTTGGGAGACCATGACTCTCTATTTTCGATATTATGTATATAATTTTGTACTAGCATTTTGTCTGTTGTAGACATATTTTTTATTTTCTTGAAGAGCATGTCTTCGATATTATCTCTTTCACCTTGCGCACTCCAGCAATCCTCCAGATCCCCGTTAGAGGACTGAGAGATCACTGTCGTTGGCGATTGATTTGTTCCAAACAAAGTTCCCGAAAGATTTGTTCTTGTGGATTGCGGAAAAAGACATTGCTTAATGCCCTCCTTATTGAACCCAAGAATCGGAGGAGACAGCGTTTTTCTTTTTTTGTTCACTGTGGAGACTTTTCCACTATAAGATGGAGTTAATTGTAATATTTCTCTTTTTTTCATTTCATTAAACATCTGTCGGTTTTGCGATATTTGAGTAAAATTTGGTATCGAGTTATTATTTTTGTTTTTTAAGCTTGGAAAATCGTCAGAATGGCGTATAAAAGCTCTATCCTTTTTAATTTTTGGCACATATTCATTTGCCTCAAAATATGATAAACTATCTAGCGACATGTAAATTCTAATCTGTTGTTGTCTAAGAAATTCTGGGCATTCTTTATTAATTGAAGAGTGTTCGATACTGTCACAATTTATACATTTTATTCCTAACTTACAATTCGGTTCATGTGGTTCACTTCCGCATTGGCATGCACAAGATCCCTGGTGAGCCAAGGTACCACATTTTTGACATTTTTCTTTGCCTCTGCATTGCTTCTTAGTGTGACCGTATAATAAACATTGATAGCATTGCGTCACAGGCATAATGTATGGCTCTACTGTTGTTTCGAGCCCATATATATTAACTTTCTTAGGAATAGTTTTACCCTTGAAGACAAAGAGACATGTACCCGTTGTACAGTCATAAGAACAGGTTTGACGTGTTAAAAGTTGCAAGATAAAGTAAATTGTTGCTATATAGGGTTACATATTCGCAAATGTACATTGAAATATTTTACTGGTTTACATATCACAAAAGAAAAGAAAAATTGCAGATCAAGAGAATATTTTTCTTGAAAAAAGGGGGGACGTGTATTGGGATAAGTATATACCCTGTATATCGACAGGATATTGTAATTGCTTAAAGTGAACCTTCTAGTCTATTATTAATGTTCGGTGACCAAAGCATCAATTTTTACCTCTCTCCTACTCACGCTGGCCATAATGCATAAAACGGGCGAGGTTTTGTAGTTTTGACAATGCTACCAATGTTGCTTGATTGTGACGTGCACGCACTTTTATATTACATAGACTATACCTACTCATATAAGCGGCTCTATTTGCTTCATTGGGAATAAACTTAATAACTCGTTTGACAATATTGTTTCTTAAAGATATCGTAATAAAACAAATGTCAGCTAATTGATTTTTGATATACCTATATTCCTTTATATCTTGCGGCTCGCGGGACTCTTTCAGCTGCCGGGGCTCTTGGCCCTTGCCCTTTTTGCTCTATGGTAAGTACGACCCTGATAACATTATCGACACATTTCGCAGTACTACTATCAAAATTTAAGTAAAATATTCAGATTTCTGCATTTTACATTGCACATGTTGGTTTTGAACCAGCAGTGTCAGGTTTCAGGTTTCCTTTTTATATGATTCATAACAACAAATTATACATCTACCAGTAAACTTGAAGCATTCGCAGGAATAGTATACGAAACAAAAAAACATTGAAATTCATAAGTTTATTTTATTTAACTTTTTAATTTTAGACAAAACATTATTCATCCTTGAAGAAAGCCTTTCCCATCAGATTAACAACCGTCATATCCTCGCATCACGCAATCTGAAATAAACGGAAACATAGATTTAACTAGGGAATTATTATATCAAGGAAAATAAACACCAGTTGATTTTTAGTCCTATACTTAATGTACTCTGAACATAAGTAGGAGCTCGTAAGATAAAATTGTTTAAACAGGGCAATAAGTAATTAATATCAGTGTAAAAATTTAAATTACGACACGAGATGTTAAAATTATATGAATTAGAATGTAACAGTCTGATTTGGCCAGTATAAAAGATTTTAAAGTTCATTTTATATGCTGCATTTAGCAACAAAAGATGCTATATTTTGCGATAAGAATTATTGAGTATCTCTTCGGTTAATTAATTCTAAATTTATTGATTCGATTTGTTGTCAATAAGCTTAAGGTTGCCGCATTTATTAATGTAAATTAATATTATTCTACATATAGGTTAATGATATATTTGTACTAGCTTTTGTAACACCGTTGTGGCCTTGAGTAGCTGTTTTGATCATCCCTTTTTCTTATGTAGTCTTCAGGCACTTTGTGACTATATTTATTTTAGTTGATAAGCGAACCACAGATCGCTTAGGTTTGATCAAATTACTAAAATAGGATACTATGTTATTAGTATAACTTTGCTTAATTTATACTACATTAATTATGTTTGCTGGCCTTTCTATATTTTTAAGAATTGCCTACCGTAAAGCCTCATTGGATCCGTCAAATTCATATTCTATTTTTGGTTTACACATTTCATAACTTTTTGGGACCCCTAATTTGCTTAATTATTATTCAAGTCACTGGCTGATCATTTCTGATAACTTTTTGGGACCTCTAAATTATCTGTCCACGCGGCAGGCTGCAATTTTTGTAATATTCGGTTGGTAATTCCAGGTAGTAGGAATGGGCTATCCTTCCGTAATTGTTGCTTTCGATTTAGATTTTTAAACGTTTATCATTTCGTTTCGGAATATTTCCTAGTATTTCTTGAAAAGTTTAATTTTAGCTCATTAACTGTGGCTTCTGCCGTCGTTTTACAACCATAATAAACGAGAACTAAGTCGTTTATTATCTTAGAATTATTCCCTGTATCGAATCGTTAGGAATCGTTAGGCATTTTTTGAACCTACAATTTTTTTCTTCCTGATTCGATGTTTTATTCTCTAATTCGGTGGAAGGCAAACTGACTCAAACGGATGCAGAGTTCTTCTAGAAATACCCTTCGGTGTGAGAGGAAGCATTTTGCTTTAGTGCAGTCATAGTGGACTTAACTTTCTGTATTGTGTTAATATTACCTTCCTAAGGGATCCGTGAGGGAGTCCCTAACCAGTGCTCAACACTACCAACTACTACTGCACTAGGTAAGCTTTTTCTGGAATTATTTTTTTCTATTGCTTGTGAAACACGTGGACGCCATGATGCTAATGACTATTTTCCATTATTTCTAGAGGCTTTACGAGCTCATCTTACAAGATCGAGACTGTTGATTCTCCAGCCACCCTCCGACTTAAGAGAGGTAATTATTGCTAAAGTTTTTTTTGTCTAGTTTAACGATTTATTGCCATATCTGTGTTAACCTTTTTACATTGGCCATCATTTGCATTGCATTCCATTTTATCTTTTTCCTTTTATCATATCTGAATTTTTGATTTAATGTGACTTTAGTTTTGATCATATGGGGAAGTGTATATTATTTAGAAGTGATTCATACCTATTTCTTTTTTTATATTCAAGTTGTTTAAACCTTTCGTATTTCTTTTATTTGCTGATGGTCATTGAAAATCCATTGATAATTTTTGGGTGATTTGTTTACTAAAGATAATATATTTATGCAAATGGGGCTGTAGTTTTTTTCATTGCAATAAGGGGCTTCGTCTAATTAGTATTGGGTTATTACAGGGTTTTATCACCGGGCTATACCACTGCCAGTTTTTTTACCGGGCCATCGAGTCCTCTGCCAGTTTTACCACCGAGGCTAAGCCAGTACCTGGTTCTTGCTACAGGTGCCCGGCGCCTGCACCCGAGGTACTCCTTTTTGCCTGTACAGTGGAGCTGGGCAGTCTTACCAACCGCTGATCTCCGACGGGATCTAACGTGGTATCGTACAGAAGCTTAGTATTATTCACCTTTTTGTTTAATTATTATGAATTTAGCACTTTAGATTGTGCCTTAAAAGAGCCTTCATAGTTTCGTTAAATCATTTATTTTTCTTGCCGATAATATTTAAATATAAATTTAGTCTCGTCGGCCAAGCTTTAAGATAGCTTAAGTCTATTTAATCATTTATTTTTCTGGCAAATTGATAATCGTTTTTTTTTCTAATATTTAAATATAAATCTAGTCCTGTCGGCCAAGCTTTAAATTAGATTGATTTCATTTATTCATTTGTTTATCTGGTCGATTGATATAATTAATGTGACCTCTTATCAATTCGTATTATTATCGCTACATTTATAATTGGTGCAGCTACTAGCGCACGCATACGTATATGTAATAAGCTTAGGTAAACCAAAGTGATCACTTTGGATTGTAGTGTTTAGAGCATTTAGGTGTAAGGCATACAGTACCGAGTTAACAACAGAATTGGTCTCAGTACAATCATCATATTGTACCATTATTATTAATTACTTAACAGTCTTTTGACATTCCTTCGCCTGTTTTAGATTCGACAATTTCATAAATAGTCTATATTTTCTAAAATATTCTTATAAATAAAAATCCGTGTCGCCTTTAAATTGCAAAAAACCCACTGTAAGATTGTTGCTGCTGAGAAAAAAACCTAGAAGTTAATAAATTGATTCGTAAATTTGGATTGTGTTTTCTTGTTAAGTTAAGATTGAGTTTCCTTGTTTGATAAGCGTGCCTAGCAACCCCGTACAACACCAGCGGAGTATCTCCAGGTTAGTTCGTAAGAACTGGTGGCGCTCTACGACTCCACTCCCGGAGCCGGGTATTACAAATACAACTCTCCAGAGTTAGGTTTACCTTTTGATTAAAATCGTTACTTGCTTATCTTTTAACTTTAATAAGAAAAACGTGTTGCAAGCAACAGAATGTTGAACGAATTGACTTTTGTTAGAGCAGAGGCAGATCTTCATCTTTAGGGGTTTTAAGCGAAGTTAACTAAAAAACCTAGCATTTTAGTATATTTAGACTTCCTACCTAGAAAGATTATTTTAAAATAATTTGCGTGTTTTTTTTAATGTTAAAGCAGTAGAATAGTAATTTTTTTGATTTTGTAGCTTTCACAAGGTTTGGTTACTTCTTCAAATATTGAAAAATGTATAGAGAGAAATATATAGATATGATGACTAAAAAAGTGAATGTAATTTGTACATATAGATCCCTCATAGCTCGTAGCTTCGATATTTTTTGATAAGTCGACTGGGAGTGGGCAGAGAGGTTGTCCTGACAGGTGACTTTAATGTGCTGTTTGGGGCGTACCCGGGAGATTATCTGGCTCTTCTTGATTTTTTCGGCATCTATGATTTTAAAAAGATGATATTTGACAGGGCCGTAGCTAGGCGTTCTCCATGGGGGGGGGGGGGTTAGGTTACGTAGGAAGAAAATTTGTAGCGAATTAACACAGTTCTTGGAACCATGTAGAGGGTTCAGACCCCCCTAACCCCTTCCCCCCCTTATATACGGCCCTGATATTTGATAATACTCGTGGAAAATCCTGCCTGGATAATTTCTTTGCGACTTTCCATCGGACTGTACTAAGACAAAAGTTGTAAATCTTTCATATAACAACGGTCAAGTGCTATATTCAAT
>MU190351.1:0-38470 GCA_016904865.1 Pissodes strobi
CCCCCCCCCCCCCACTAAATACGGGTCTGTTCCAGCTCAAAAATACTATAAAAATTTTATAATGTCTCCGTACCTAAAAACGTATGCAAATTTTCAGTATGATACGACAATTTAAATTCAAAATTCTTCTCCTAAATATGGTCTTGTACCAGCATGAAAACACGATAATATTGCATTTTTATCCAAACGAAATACCTACGCAAAATTTCTGCCCCATCGGTTTGGGATAACTGTTTTAAAATTATGTCTGTAAATTATGACAACTTGCCTTGGAAAATGCGAAATAATAAAATAATATTGAGTCGGTATAAGTGGGGACCTTTGGCAACACTGCGTCGCGTTCCGGCCGGCGACACGAGGGTTAGCCCATATTATATTCGTTTTACGGGGGCATTGATGTCTCCGTACAGATTCACAGATTGCCATTTGAATAAGCCTTCTATTTGTAGTAGTATTTTCTTTGACTGTATCTACTATATTTTTAAGTGTGTCTAATTTTATTTTTAAATCATAATTTTTTTATTTCATTTTTGGAAAAATTTTGTTTATTTATTTCTACTTAATACAACACTATTCCTAAAATTAAACTTGTTTTGAAAGCCCTTAAAAATTAATCACTAGTTTGATATTACGAGCGAATACTTTCCAATACAAAACAATCGTGAAAAATTGTGAGATACTCATAAACCATATAGACATATAAGTGATTATAAGTACGCCACTGCACATCGCAGCATTTAGGTACAATTTTTTTACTGAACATAACCAAGCTTCTCGTCAGGCATAATAATCACTTACAAAGTTTGCACGATACAACGCACAGTGTGGTCTAACTAACAAAGAGTTGAAAAGAGCAAGGTTTTACAAAAAAATCGGTATCTCTTAAAATATAGCAGATATCAAAAATTTAACAGACCTCTTTTATTGTTATGGACCAGTGATTCAATTGATGTACAATGATAAAATTTTAAAAAATTATTATGAAAGTTACATGCTATTGAAAATGCAGCAAAAATCATCGTCTTCTTTGACCCCCTGTATATAAAAAATTTGGAAATTTTTTCTTAGGGAAAAATCTATTAACTATTAAAAACCAAAGATCGATATTTAATTTTTCAGGCTCAATTTTTTGCGGCTTTATGTCTATATTAAATAATAAATCTTTCAGTTCATTTATATTATTAGAGATGAAAGGTGTTTTTAAATCAATTTGGAGTACTTGTATTTTGCAGCCATACAAAAATGTGTACATTTAAATCAGAATTTATTATTACTATATATTATACTATATATATTATTGTTACAGTGTTATAATAGGCCCAGGGGAATATTTTAATTTAAACAATGTAACTTTTTGCAGATCACTGGTTTTAAACCAGTATTCGGGTAGCTGAAACGTGTTAAAAACAACAACAAACTCTTCAAAATTGCTGTACGAAAATGTTTTTTTATAAGTTTCAAACTCAGTTTGGCTATTGTTAATCGCTTTTGTAAAATTTTAATTTTCCAATTTCTGTAATTACTCATCACGTCTTGGGCGCAATTCTACAGTTTTAGATAAATAAGAAGGGCAGTTAGGGCATATCGTAGGCTGGTTTTAGTATAGAAATTTTTAAACTTACAGTTATAGTTTCGCCGGTTTTTGAATCCGTTGCTGTAGAACAATTTATTATATATTATTTGGCAAAATGATAAAATTTTCCCCTGTGAATAGCCTTTACCCATTTATTGGACATAGCTTCGTCCGTTGGAAAATAAAATGCGTGTACTTTCGGCTCATTTTTGTAGTTCCCACGACCACGTAGCAAGAGTACGGCATTGTAAGTATATCCCTAACACCGGTAGAACTCACTACAACACAAGGATCTCACAGTTGTCACACAAATTATTAAATAAAACACAAACGCCAAGGGATCAAATTAACCCGTACGCGTGCCCTTCAACGCCGTAAACTGCTACAGCAAACGGCGCCTCTCGATGTTGTCAATTGCTTACAGGTGTTTACCTCGCTATGTCTACGTCACGCGACTGAGACGGCACTGTACCGTGTCCTTGTACTATCGGCGTTAACGTCTTAGCGCAAAACAGGAAAAACTTAATTTTTTTGATAAGGCATCGATGTGCAAGTTCCACTTTACATAGTTGTCCACAACAAGCCCCAAGAGTTTCACAGATTCAACGACGTCTATAGTGGTGTTATTAGGTACAAAAGATTGTAACGACATATGACAAAACTTTATTTTTACAAACGTTCAGGCACAATAGTGACAGGAGATTAGAATGGCACCATGATTTAATGGTGATTAAGTCACTAGCTAGAGTTCTGTGAAGCGCTGTAATATGCGGGTTCCTCCAAACGAAACTAGTATCGTCCGCAAAGAGGCAGACTTTACCGCTAATATCCAGACAAGCAATGTCCTTGATAAACAGCAGAAACAATATACTGAACGCTGGGGGTACTCCACAATCTATTGGCTTGCAAGAAGACATCGACGTATCAACCTTCACAAGCAGACTTCTGTTGTTAAGATACGGCTTAAACCATTCGAGAGGCACTCCTCTGAATTCGTAGTACTGTAATATGTTAATTAAGATATTATGATTCACATAACCGAAAGTTTTAGAGAAATCACACTAAATTGTTGGTGTAGAGTGATGGTTGTTCAGGTTGGAGTATACATAGTTAAAGAGGGGAAACGTACCATCATTTTTGACAAACACAGGCTCATCAACATTTAACCAATGTTCAGTTATGGCAATGATTTCTGGAAAATTAAGCTCTTCTAATTAAAGAAATAATTCATCTGTTTTGTGTCTTAAGGACTGAATATTAATAAGAAAAACACTAAAGTCTATTCAAATTTCATTTACGCCTGATGTAAACAAAAGCACATGTATGCCTGAATTGCACAGGGTCGTACTTTACTAAATAATCAAAAAAGTGTAACTAAAAATGCTGAAACTAATCTAAAAAGTAATAAATTATCAATAACTTCACCGTACGAAGTAGTATAAGCTTTTTATTTCAAACAAACACTGTAATTACTTTACACAAAACGTCTTTTGCAAGCAGGGGAATCACAGCGAAAACTAAATTTGACCCTGGTCAAAATAACTGGGCGGCGTATTGAATGATATTGACCGATTCACCAATAGGAACGCAAAACCTCCCGCTCTTGGTTGTTGTCGAGCACGTGCTATTGTTTTCATGCGGCGTAAATGAAATTCGAATAGACTTTAACCTTGTCATCCTATATTTCAGAAGGTGCTTGATTCTCTGTTTGCGTCAATCTACCTAAAAATTCCACCGTCCATTCGGAGAGCCAGTACAAAAATAATTGCTATGACTTTCCCTAACCTTCTGAAGGTGTTCCAGTCCCTCCGATGCAAAGAAAGACCTGAAGGCAGAAAGATCCGTTTCAACCTCAACCGAATCAATACCGTAGGCGCCGTGGAAGCGATAATACAACTTACGCAAGGAGTCCACGTTACTAGGAAGTCCCTCTGAAGCTAGAACTAATTTGATGCTAGTGTTGGTGTGCCCTTCAAAACACACTGGAGGGTTGGTCATGGAGATAGGGAAGGAATAGCCGAAGAGCCTTTAATATGTAGGAGTGCCTCAGTCTAGCCAGCAAATAACGACCATTAGTCGCATACTAATCTAGCGACAGCGGCACTACAAGTGGAGTCATCTGGTCCATATCCAGCCCACCATCCCTCTTCGCACTTCTCTTCACAACATTCTCCAGCGCAAGAAACTTACAGGCAGCCAAAGCTTCCCTTTCAGAGCCAACCCGAACAGACCTCATCTCCCAAGTATATGCACAGATGTTGAGTCAGAGATTGGTGGTAGGCTTCGGACTACTGGTACAAAATGTTGATAGCCAGTGGTCGAAGTACTTGCTGCAGGCGGCGATATCTTTGGGTGGTAAAGATGGATTGGCAGTAACTATTTCAGTACCCGGCGGCCACATACTTATGTCTTTAAGCTGCTTTAGATAGCTTTTTTTTCTGCACACCAACCATGAAATCGGAGTGTGAACAGTCCTTATTCTTTGGCATAGTGTGCAAGCTGGTTTGCTGTATAAGGACGTGGGATCTTGGACACTACCACATAATGCCAGTTTTCTTTTATGGGGGATATGCGAGGTGTGGGAGCAATGACTGTAGGAGAAGTAATAACCACTGTGTCATGGTTATCTGTATGGTCGGTCTGATCCGAAATCGATTTTTTTACTGTTGGTGGGCTACTCCTAATTATTGGTTTAGCTTTGTTCTGGCAAATTCTTATAATAAACTAATTAATAATTAAGTCAGTATATACGGCTTCATTATTAATTGCACTTTGTATGGAAATATTAAACATGTAAATATATTTAATTCTTAATTTCAGGGTCGCTTCGCCATCAACTCTGTCACCCTCGGGGACTACAATCGGCCTCTACAGATCTCCAAATTCGTGGCTGAATTAAACGCCGGTTTCCGACTACTCAATCTCAAGAACGACTCGCTTCGGAAACGCTTCGACGTACTCAAATACGACGTGAAGAAAATTGAGGAGGTGGTGTACGATTTATCCATCAGAGGGTTGGCTCCAGGTGCGGGAATAAGCGGAGAGGCTGGATGTAGTATGGCGTCAGGTGCTGGAATAAGCGGCGAGATGCCAACTGGGCAAGCTGGAGGTAATACAGAAGATGCTGCTGGTTAACGACACGTGCAATTAGACGACACAAGACTTTTAATATGAACGATATATTACAGTGGACCGCAAAGTAGTGACTTACATTTATAGTGTTAAAGTATAAAAAACGAAACTTCATGTTACCGATAATGTCCGGTAATTTCTGCTGAGCAGTCTAGCCTCGTTTGTTCAATTCGCTGTAATAAATCGGTTCATATCGATTCTTAAAAATTCACACCAAAAAATGTGTCTTGAACTGAGTTCGAAATGGTAAAATACGCTTTGCATGGTTGCATTTGGCAAAGTAATATGATGTGAAAGTGGGTGACTAAAAACATATGATTTGCACCGACGCCACACCATTCCGGACCCGTCTTTGGTTATACTGTAAAGTATAACCAAAGAAAAATCCAGATAGCAGATAACTCTTTATAGGTGGAAATTATTACTCAGAAAGTTCATTTATGCGCTCATATTTTAATAGGTTGCACTCAGGTTTTATGGAATTCTTTTGCTTTCAGTTTGTAGATAGTCGATTTTAATTTTTGCTTAAAGTATGTTGTACTTATCAATATAAATATATGGTTTTGCTACAATTAACTGTATCATTCTTAACCCTAAAACATATTCCTTTTAATAAGATCTTATACTGATTTAATAACACAAAGCACTCAAAGGCCTACATATTTATTTTTTGGTGCTAGAAAGTACAATACAGCCAATACATCTAAAGCTTCAACACACAAAACAATATAAAAACAACTCACGCTGTTGATCACAGAATGTCATCAAAACTGGACCGAAAACAGTCCTCGAATGAAAAGAAAACCTTTTTAATCAAATATTCTTTGACTTTGAGCTTGAGCCAGTTCCTTCACGCAGACAGGCAAGGCATTAAAGAATTTAATTACGTAGTAGGACAAACTGACTTCTATCTGTCAAATAAGACTGGAGCAGCTTAATACTATTAAGATCAAATTTATAGTATTCTAGCGTCTGAAGAAGTGTATTATGCTCTAGACAATCAAAAGCCTTTGACAAATCATGAAGTGTGGCATGTGAGTGTAGGCCACTTTCAAAGCCCTCAAGAATCTTCTCACACACATCCCTGACTGCCGAGCCAGTGGAGCGTCGGCGTCACTGCCTCCTGTAAAGCAATGCATTTTGTTCAAAATATTCCCCAATCTGAATCTTAAGCAGTCTCTCAAAAATCTTACCAAAGATTCTAGAACCATTTTTATGAATGGGCATGACCTTAGCAATCTTAAGAGATCCCGGAAATATGCCCTCAGAAATAGCCAAGTTATTCAGTTTTGTTAATGAAAAAATAATCATGAGTTTCATATTAAAATCATAAAGGTCTTTACTTGGGCTATTGCTCATACCATCTATAACCTGACGCACCCGAATATAGGTTACCTCACCACAAGAAAAGACAGGTCCACAAGGACCAGTCAAATAGTTTATAGGGTTGCTAGAAGGTGGAGGAAGATTTTGTTTTGAGTGGGAAATTAACAAATGATTCATTAAAATGCATAGGGGTGATCTGGCTTGGCTCTGTTACTTTAAAGTTACTGTTAAATGATTTTATGACTTTCCACATCTTGAAACAGATTACTAGCCTGATTAATAAAATTATCATTTGCCTCCAACATTTTGGCTTGAATTTTCATGCGACATTTATTGCGGTAAGTCCGCACAGTTTCAGCTGATATTAGGTTGGGACATTGCCGATTGACCTGCCTTAAAAGGCAAAGTCGATTCGATTTCTCATTTCTCTTAAGGAACCGTCAAACCACTTGGATGCCGCTGAGCATCAGGCGGTATTCGCTGATCTGGATTTCAGTTCAAAACATCTCGTTTAAGTATCAATCAGGGACTCAACAAAAAGAACCAAAAGAAAGATCAACAGTACTGCCTCTATAGTCCCAACTGATTATAAAAATTCAACAAGCCTCACTCCGTAATAGGACGATAGCAGATATGTGTACTGCATTACCCACTCCGGAAGACCCCTCATTGAATTGAAAGGTAATTTCCCAGGTGATCTGACAGAGACAGCACTGATGATGACTTTATAATTGGGGCTTGGAACATTTGTAAGTATATTGTCCAGACAATTCGTACCCCTTGTAGCCCCCTTAATTGTTGGATATAGTGCAAAACCGGAGAAGAGGTCGACAACACTCTGAGATTGACCATGGTCTAAGTTAAATTTAACATTAAAGTCACCAGTAATGATTTATTTTTTGTTAATGGCCAAGCTACTCAGAAAACCATCCAGGTCACTCAGAAAACCGCCAACGTCACCCAATAGAGATATATATAGATGGTATATATCAAAGACTCACCACACCTGATCCCACAAAATCCAGCTTACACACAACTTCCTGTGGCAAAATATTGCCTGGTACGCAGTGTGCTGTGTATATATGCACACCCCTCCATGAGCCCTGCCCGTCTTGCAAAATTTGGAAACAAGATTAAAGCTCTGTATATGTGTTACACTTATCTCCGCGTCAGACAGCCAGTGTTCATTAAGATAGAGAATGGTAATATTATCAGTGGCGGCCTCTGCCGTGGGGCACAGGAGCACGTGCCCCCCAAAAATTCCATAAAAAATCAAAATATTAGACACCTATTCCTATTATGCCAATAATAATATTAATAATTATTTGTACATTTTTCAGCATATTTAGCATTACCATTATTTAATTATCTACTAAAGTACTAGAGCAATTTACTAACATTCGCCCAGGTTCACGCGTCCTGATTTTACGTCACCGATTGTGATAAAGCACGTTGTATTCTATTTTGTTTACGAGGTTGCTATGGCAACGGCTGGTTTCACCGCCACCTGAAATGGCCGATTCGTACACATTCTTATTGCGTCCCCGTGACGGTTTTCCTTTGATCTGTGATTTGTACCATTTGTCGGATTTGTTTTGACTAGAGTGTTGATTAACATTTTGCGATTAGAGAAATAATATAGTGACGATTGACGATGCTAAACTAAAGTAGGTAATTCCGAATAAGTACTTTGAACCATTTTGTTTTTGTTTAATGTTTGTTTAATAGAAAGTTACGGCAAATTATTTTGTTAAAATGAATTCATCAGTGGTATATATTTTAAAAACAGACCTCTAAATTATGAGGAATTCATTAACGTGGTAATATCTAAGAAATAGGTCAACAAATTAATAATATTTTCGGTATTCATGCTACACATGCTATATTTAGACAGGTTGTCGGCTTCCTATTGGACAAATTGTCGATGCTGGCCGACGGGCGGTAAAAAATAAAGAATGCACTTTATTTGGGTATTTTGGGTCAATTAAGTAGTTCCATATTCGGTTCGATTTACGTTTGCGTTTTTCGGACTTACCTATATAATTAATAACAGACGGTCAAGCGGGGAAGCTGTTAATTCTGTTGGTCGTGTTTGTTGTTAATTATTACAAATTTAGTAGGAAACTATTAAAATATTTTATATATTTATATTTAAGAACGAAATAACTATATGCTTATTACAATTACATACAACATTATCGTCATGTTTATGTTTTTTATTCGTGTTTCCTAAATTCTTCTTATTCTAAAATATAAACATATTGGTCACAAGGAACCCCACGACTATGTTTTTTTAACGATTTTAACGACTTTTGGGCGAAAATTGGGCGTGGCACCCCGAAAGTTTTCCGCCTTTGACGGATTAGCCTCCGGCGGCACTTGCAGCAGGCATTGGCCTATCTTTCTACCTCTGCGCCCTCCCATTTTATAGAGCCACGAGCCGCCACTGAATATTATGAATAGATTTGAGAAATGCCTCCAACTCCAGTATTTTAGAACGCAAGGATTGAATATTAAGGTGTAAAATAACATTATAAAAGTTGTTAGCATGTGTTACTTCTTTTTGTTGAAAAATTGGCGCCGCCTGTTTAAAAATCTTGCAACCACACCTGCAGGCTAGACCTGAGAGTGCAGGACACGGGACTCAATGTCAGACTTCACTACAACTTTGAAAGACTTGACTTGGTCATTAGATGTGGTCAACTCCTCACACTTGCAACTTGCAAAGCCATGGGAGCTAAGGTATGCCAAAACATCCTTTACTGTCTTGTCTTTAGATAACCCAGAGAGGAAAATCCAGGATCGATTTGCGGATTCCTTGGTTGGTTCTGCTAGCTTGCGAAAGCTTTAGCGTAGATAGTTTAGAAGATAAGATCTTCAGCGGCAAAGCGTCTCTCTGATTTATAACAGTACAGCTTTCACTGATATGAGCCTGAGCTTCGTGGTTTTAGTACCCTTCTCTCCATTTGGCACCTTAGGAGCAGGTTTAGCAGGCATGTTGGAGAGGATGGTAACCATTTCAACGTTAGTGTCTCTAAATATCTTGATTTGTTGGTTAATTACTTGCGTTTGTAGAGAAAGTTCATGTTTAATGGAATCTTCCAGAGATTGTGCAAGGGTATCAAAATGTGTACTACTAGAGACCAGGTCCTCAGACTTATTGTTGGAGGCTGGTGAGTGGTTAGCATCAGTATCTTCAGCATCATCACCAAGGCTACTGTGAGAATTATCTGTGTTAGTATAGTAACATCTGCAACATTGGTTGCAGCCTTGGAAACAGTAATAGAGGGTAGCTTGGGTTGTTCCTTTAGTGCTGGAGCTACACTTCCCGGTCCCATGCGCTCGCGGCCGACCTATAGTGATTTCTCTGATGTTCCGGCAAGGTTTTCCAAGACTCTTACTTGTTGCTTAAGTGTGGCAAGTTCATCACCGAAACAACTTCTGAGAGATGTATTATTGGCGAGATCCATTTAGTCACCTCAATAGAACTCCGAAGTTTCAGGTTTGGCAGATCCCTGATACCTGACACACAGTCAGGTTAAAAGAAAAATATTCCGGTGGATCGGCTGGGAACACAGCGTACTTCCTATGCTAAGAGACCAATGCAGACTACTATTCTGCAAGTGTCACAGGGATAGCCAAGTAGTTCCGATCTCTGATCTTTGGGCTTTGATTCACATGTCCGAAGGCACTTGCAGCACTTTAGCACAGATTGGGTAATCTGTGACTTTAGAATGTCTGAACTCATTTTTCCAGACTCAGTTAAAAATGTCGATAACTAGGCCTAACGCTACACTTCACAGACGTCAACTGACAACAATGAAGATGGGTCCTTATGACCGCATTTGAATAACGCCGCTAGGTGCCGTTGATTTGAAGTGGACTCAATTTCGTTTTCTGATCCAATAACACCTCTACATGAGCCGTATTCGATTCACTGCTTTGGATGGATTCACATCGATCTAATTGAATTTTGTTGAACTGATTCGTATTCGATTGTAAAAATATCACTTTGCCCCCACTATCTAAAAAGTGATCCAGCTCATCTGTAAGTGAACCGAAAATGGACCGGGATCGGTTCAGTAGTTCAAGTAAAAGATGGCATTTAAATGTCAATTGTTAATCGGCTTTTTTTTAAATTGTTATCATAATTTCTTTGACCTTGGCTCACTGAATTGAAATATCAGTTCAGTTTCAGTTCATTTTGAACTGATCTCCAGTTTCAATCGAATACGGCTGTTGAGTCGGTTTTGACTGATCCCGACCGACAGTGCGTTTCAACGTTTGACAGCTTTACAAGGCAATGTTTTTAATTATCAAATGAGTACTTTTTATTCACCTGGTTGCTTGCCATAATCCAAGCTAATCTTAATTAAGTAGTGTTAAATGAATATGATTCTTTATTATAGAGACATACCTAAATAAACTCGTAAATAAATAAATTGAAAATATTGAAAATGAACTAACGAACCACAACATAAAATCAAAAAACATTCAACATAAAACCCGAGTATAACAAACCAACACTCGGATAAAACCGTCAACACTGCCACTAGTGTCACTTGTCACTTTGAACGCCAAGAGTACGCCGAAACGAAAAGTAGAAACAAACTCGACTTTTCAGCGGATTGTTGGCATAATCAGCGCGGATTAGTTAGCGCACTTTTAACAGATCACGTAATCATTTCAGCCAACAACATCGTCGAACGCCAGTGCGCTCTGTGTAGGTATAGTCCATATATTTAATACTACAAATATATGGTATAGTCCGCTCCAGAGATAAATAAATATCTAATTTTATCTCTGGTCCGCTCATGAGGATTCACCTTGACACGTCACTAGGATTTCAGATTTGAAAGTTTCATGTCACAACTGTCAATGCAGATAATCAAAAAAAAAAAAAACGGCGAAAACTCGTGCTATAGGAAATATAGAAATTGATTTATAGCAGAAATAGACTGAATCCTGCAGATTCTCCAACAGCCGGTGAGAAGGAGGCACAGAGTAACGATAATTAAAAGGTCACAACACACAAAACAATCCCAGAGACACACAAATGCACAATTCATAGGGAGCACAACATAAAGAAGAAGCTGTTTTTTTTATAAGGTGCCTTTAGCCGTGGATGAGAAACTAATCATAACAGTAATCTAAAAATTTATATAAGTATGCATATAGAATTTCTTGAAATGCTGGTTTTGTGACTAACCAGTACTAACCACTCTTTCATCAAAATGTTAAGGCAAATAAATTAATAATTATATGAAACATATAGTTATTATATTATGCAATTGGTGTTCTTCGATAATTCGTTTCAAGTAGGTGATAACATTTTTAATGTATTGTCTACCTCTTCTCCGGTTTTGGACTATATCCAGCAATTAAGGGTGCTACAAGGGGTACGAATTGGCTGGACAATACATTTACGGCAACGTCGCGTGTACTCTAGGCCGAGTTGTTGGTTGTACTCGTTGTAGGTACCAAAGACATATCAATAGGTACCCGTCGGTTTGTTTGTTTTTCGTCTGCGTTATAAGTTGGAATATTTTAGTTTTTAACGCCTTTTATTTAGCGAATGTTGTTTTTTTGTGAGTGGTTGCATGTGTACAATTGGATTTTTCTGTGATTTTTGAAGAATCTCATGTAGAAATACTGAAATGAGGTTGATTTACAACAACAATTATTTCCCGCCAAAAATATACACCTGTCATCTTCCAAAGCAGGGAGTCAACTCAACTTGTAACAAATCAGAGCAACTCTTTTAAATTTCAAATTTGCGACTGTCGGATTGTGTGTACTGTAGCATTTTGTTGTATTTCTTTATTTTTAGTGTAATTTTAGATATTTAAATCGCCGACTAAATTTTTTTAAATAAAAAAAAAAATAGTTGTTTTATAACTGTGACAATATCTTTTGATATTGCATTTTATTAGTTTGTCTTTGAAGGAGTGCTGTGTTGTCGTGGTGTGCTGCTGAACTGAGTAGGTGGTTTCACTGCACTACTTTGTACAACTCCAAATATAATGACCACTTTCGAATGTACTAAATGTAAAATAGCCTGCGTGCTCAAAGCAAGGCCTAAAGAAGACGAAATATTTGGGGCAGCATGTGATTCGTGTAAGCTGATATTTTGTAGAAACTGCTCTGCTATCAACACAACAGAGGCCTAGATTAAGTGTAGGTTAATCTGGGACAGAGGCACATGCGGCTGCTTTATCTCAGAGAAACCTACTGTATTTTTGCTCCAATTCTACCTCCTTTCAAATTATAAAAAGCTTATTGATCAACATGATAAGCTTAAAAAAAGAATCTAGAAAGCAAGACGCCATAATTGAAAAATGGGAACTGAAATGTAAGCAGCAGGTCGGCGAACTTGAAGAAGTGATACGTACGCTCTCCAAGGAAAACATGGACAAGGACTCGCACATCAAAAGATTAAAACGTGGAACCCAAGATTTTGAAGATAGTGTATTTAACACAGAACAGGGGTACATTGACAATATAAAGGAGCCGAGTGGACAGATATCTCAATTGAAGAAGGAGATTATCGACTATAACAAAATCCTTTCTGCGAATATTGAAACGTTGGAAGCTAAGACTAACACACTGACAAAAGATTTGGTAGACTTGAACACTTTAAAAAACAGCATGGTAATAAGCATCGAAACACACTGAAGAAATTTAATGTTATCTCAACGAATCAAAGAGGGCAAATATAAAGCTTTTGAAAGTGAGAGATGGATCGTGTAGCGATGGTGTTTGCAATTTACCACATAAGAGTCCACTTTCTGAATCCAGACAAAGAATATTATAGTATTTTCTTTGATCCAGAGAAACCTTGGTGGCATGGCGTCTGAAAAAAATTCTGTTAATGCCCCGTATGAAGACCGGCGAACGCCTGCTAATATACAAAGGACATTCATACCTAGACATCAACGCCCCAAATCCTAATTATTGGTAATAAGTCATGTGTAGCCGGCACAGGCTTAATGTTTAAGCGTTTCTTCAAAACAAATTTGACAATAATTGTCAATATATGAATGGGGCTGTATTGGAAGAATTGGTAAACGACTTCATCATGTTGGCGGATAAATTTACCAGTTAGGTGCCGAGGAGTTCAAACTGACTGCCTTGACAAACTAAGCTTTGCTTTCGAGAAAAATTAACTTAATTGTTATTAGTCTTCTATTTGCTCGTGATAGACAGATTCTTAATAGACTTATTTACCAAGTACATTTAAGCGTCAATAGCAGTAATAATAAGTCACTGTTTCTCAATTTGGACAATTTCACAGAGCTAAATGACAAGAATGCAGAGCCTACTCACCGAGCTAAACTCAAAATAGTCTCGTTCGTCACGAAAGAGATCTTTAAGTTGTCAAGGCAAGTCGAAATCTTGATACACGATCAGCAAGCAATGTCAGAGCCTGAACCAAATTTTTTTCATCCTCGGAATCTCCCGAGGTCTCTGTGAACCTTATTATGGCATATTTTCAGGATCCGCACCAAGGTGGATAAATTCCTTAGAAATGTTCGCTCATGCAATTACGAAATAGTAGCTTTATGTGGGTCCTGGCTGAATAATGAAATTCATACCTCAGAAATATTTGACGATAGATATATAGTGTTCAGGCGCGATAGAAATTATACTGAATTGAACTGCCAACGAGGTGGTGGTGTTTTGGTAGCGATTCTAAGACCATATTCAGTTTCCCTAATTGCGGCTACGACTGATGCCCTATATGAGGACGTTTGGGTGAGAGGAAAATTCGAGAATGTTAATTTTGTGATAGGGTGTGTCTAGTTTCCACCGAACTCTAACCAACAATGCTATATATCATTTTGTAAATCCTGTGAATCGTTGAAGAATAGGTATGACAACTCGAAATTTGTAATACTCGGCGATTTCAATCTACCTTCTATTGAATGGGAGTGGGAAGATGATACCCTACTTCCAGTAAGGCTCACATTATCTGCAGAATCCTTGCTTGATTCAATGAACTTTCTGGAATTCGAGCAGGTTAACGCGGTGCGCAACAGCATGAACAGAATCCTCGATTTTATATTCACAGAGTGGTGTCAGTTTTATCCAGTCATACCCTTTTGACCCATATTGATAACTACCATTCTGCACTTGAGATGGCTCACCATATTCGTTATGTTGCACCTCTCAAAAACAAAACCGCAGTAACAGTTTATCAGTTCTTCCAAGCAGATTACTATGAATTAAATAAATATCTTGGTCAGGTCGATTTGTCCTTTTTGTCAACGGAAACTGGCATTAATCAGATAGTTCAAGTATTCTATGATAAATAATTTCAATTTAGACATGTTTGTACCCCAAAAAACTAACGAAGATCACCGGTATCCGAGATGATTTGACAGACCTTTACGAAAATTAATATGACAAAAGAATAAACTGTACAAGGTATTTAAAAGGTCTGGCCAGGATGTGGACTATCAGACTTACTCAGAGGTTCGTCGTGAGGTTAAGCACAGAACTGACATGTGCTATATGTTATGTGTCTCACGAACGGAACACCTGATTCCGGTTTGGAGCTTTGTGAATAATCTTAAGAAGGATTCTAATCTACCAAGTGTTGTGAGATGTCAAAGCTTCTTGGTTTTAACAGATCCCATTCATATAGCTAATGTATTTGCCAGCCATTTTCAATCTAGCTACTCTGTTCACGACGACATAGATCTGGGCTGCTTAAATCCAGTTGAATTTTCTAGCCTAATATTGTCAACTAACATAAAATCATACAGTGGAAAGTTTCAACTTAACCTTGAATCGCAATTATAAACTGTTGTTAATTAAAGTATAAACTGTTATGATTAACCTTGCTGACAATTCAAAACAATACTCGAATTAGAGGTCAAAGTTTGATATAAAAAGCTGGGCAGCAGCCCATACCGGCAGACTTTGATCTCCAGTGCGAACTACCGAAAGGGAAAAGCCCCTCTGGTAGATCAAAGCTCTCACTTTTAAAAAAGACCTATCAGTGCGAATTACCGAAAGGGAAAAGCCCCTCTGATCAGGCACGGTTAAAAAAGACCTATCAGTGCGAATTACCGAAAGGGAAAAGCCCCTCTGATCAGGCACGCCTTAAAAGTGAATCAGTGAAAATTAATAACGCTATAAGGCAAAGTGCTATTTAAATTAACAAATAAAAAAAAATAAATTACGTAACCTAAACCTTTCATCCACCAAACAATCGATCCGCCCTTCTGGCGCCCTTTCCTTTTGCTATCCGCCGGACAATAGATATAATTGTTTCAAGTGGTGGAGGAAGCCGTTTCGACCCCCGTACACAGGACCAAGGACTCGTCGAGGAGATACGCTTTTCCAGATGGACCCCTGATCCAGCTAAAAATAACATTTTGCATCAATCCAAGCCGTCCATATTTTTTATAGCCGTGGTGATCCACGAGATTGTTTTCTGTACCAGTTTTCTTTGAGATTTTTTGGCAATCATAAAAATTGCCTTGTTGACCATTTGGTGTAAGCACCAGTATTATATAGCTATCTTCTTTTAAATAAATCTTACAACTAAGGTTAAGCATAATACGGAATCTGCACATTTAGTCATCACATATTACCAATACAGAAGACAAAACATACTTCTAAGACAGTTTGGACCATAAAAAGAGTAAGAAAAATCAGTACATGCATAGAATGGACCAATGGACCAGCACATCACCAAGCTATAATCAGAAAGAAGATAGAGAAGTCAATAATGAAAATGAAGCAAATAAATATCAGTTAATTATGCGAGAGGAAAAACACGCAATGGCAAAATATAAGCAAGAGAATAACCAAAAAAAAATTAAGAGTAGTGCCATTATGGACAAAAGAAGGGGTGTACAGTTAGAAGAACAACTACTAGCAATTTTTAGTGAAAAAAGTTGCGTGAAATTAAAATTTTAAACAGGCGCAACAATGGCAAATACCTTAGATAATTGAGACAATAATAGTTAGGCAGAGGAACAGGCAAATAGAAAATAAAGAAAAAGAAGCAGAAGAAAGAAGTTTTAAAGAAGTAGGTAATATGGAAATAAAGGAGAAAATAAGAAATGAGTATATACAGAACGTATAAAGAATTTTGAACCCAACTGTATCAGATAAATACCTTATAGGGAAAATCACAAGTCAGACACTTGGAAAGCAAAATATACGAGGAACTAAGAGATGAAATTAGAGTTTCATAAAAAGTGCATATAAATAGACAATATACAAGGAAAGATTAAACTAGTATTAAAGATTAATGTCGCCAAACATAGGGAAAGCCATACAATACTCTTATCTAAGGTACTACAGTCAAGAAACTAAGTAAATACAAAAACAAAATAAAAATTAAGCAAAAAGTAACCAGAAACTAAGTAAATACAATGCAACCAGAAACTAAGTAAGAAGTAACCAAAAACTAAGTAAATAAAAAAAAAATATATAAAAATTAAGTAAAAGGTGACCAGAAACTAAGTAAATGCAAGGAAACCAAAAACTAAGGAGAAAGCAGAAACTAAGTAACTAAGAAGAGGATTCAGAGAATGCGCGATGATAGTACAGAGGATACAGAAGATACAAATATACAATTAGTTATACAAGAGGCAGAAAAAGAAAAACGTGATAAAGATAAGGGGCAACAAAACAGTAATATAATTCAGAATAATGAAAGTATAAATAAAAAAGAGGGCGAGGACTTCGAAAGAAGACTATTAGCAATTTTGGGGAAAGACAATAATAAAATTGAGAGTAGTGAAGGTATGGACGAGAAAGAAGACGAGGACTTCGAAGGAAGACTGTTAGCGATTTTAGGGAAAAAATAATGACAATGCACAACGTATCTACAACCCCAGGTGTCAATGATAAATACCTTAGATATTAGGGAAAATCATAATAAGACACTTAGGAGTGAGAAAAAAGTAGCATAGAGCATATAGACAAATATAAGATACATTTAAAATGGAAACAATATGTACGTAAAGTAGAAAATAGAGTACATAGATATTAGAATGGAAAATAGAGTACATAGATATTGTATATACTTAGAGTAGAAAATAAAGCACATAGAAAAATATTAGAGGCACTTAGAGAAGCAAACAGAGATATATTAGAAAGATGGAACAAGAATTTGGAATGCAAGTGTTATTGACAACTATCTAAGATACTAGAGAAAGTCATAATAAAAACATGAAGGCGTCCAAATAGATGATATAGAAAGTTAATATAGAGAAAAATGAGACTAGAAAAGTTTAGTTCATTTATGTGAATAATAAAGTTTAAATGTAGAAATGAAACTTTAGTAAAGTTATAATGAGAACGCAATTGTTTTCGATTTATACCATACAGGGAAAGTCATAGAAAAACATATGAGCGTTTCGAGTGAGGAGAAACTAGGAGAAATAAGTTAAAAGAAGTTTAAAGGGAAACTAGGTAGAAGACGAGCTAATGAGAAATCGTATAGGCATAGGCTATATGTAAAACGGACTTAGGTAGTGATGAATATCCTATCGAGAAAATCACAACACTTAAGGGCCACGGAGCATTAAATGTTTAGAATGTGAACATAAAAACTAGCTGATAGATTAAGAAATCGATTAGTAAAAATGGGATATAAATAGTGTAAAATAATGCATACACAAACGCCTAATATATATAAGATATGAGATATAAACATATGGCAAACAGTAATATATATGGAGATAATAAAACAATAAATGCATCACAGACATATAATATACATACCAAGACTCTACATAAGCGCAACAGGATCCGGAGCCTCGAACGCCATGTATTAGAGAATAAAGGCAGCGTCACGATGTCCAAAGAAAAAAAGGAGACCTAGAAAGAAAAAATGTAAAATAATGCAGTGAAATGAATAAAGGCATGGAAAGCCCTCCACATAAAATGTGTATATAAAAAAAAAATTAGGACCCAAATGGGGAACAATTGAAACGTGTGTAGTTGAACATAAGACTATGTATTTAGCAGTAGCAAAAAAAAATACTACTAATGATAGTAACAATCAAGTAACAAGGCAAATCACAGCGACATTTATGCAATCCATATGAAAATAAACACTATTACCTACTCAGGCTATTAGGCGATAGCTTATACCACAAAACCATTTCACGAGGACTCAGTGAAAGACCTGACAGCTTACTGCGCAATGAGACGTCATCGCCGGTCACTAATGGTCAACACTGAGATTGGGGATGATAAATCCATCATAAACGCATCCTGAAGAGGGCATGGAAATAGTCGGTATGGAAGCGGCCACTCCCATACAGGGCAACAACACGTCAACTCCAGGAGCACTCATCTCATGTCATTGTATCAACCACAACTGGGCGTTATCTATACCACACCTTAACCTAATGTTAAATAACGAATTGCTACAAACTATGACCTCAGAAATCAGGCAACGCCATCAAATAGTTATAAATGAACAAACAAAAGTCCTAGTATGATGATTATATGGAACACTATACTATCATTTACAGTAATATACATACTATTTCACAAACTCAAGCCAACACTACCCTTATTAGCAACCCCTGTACATGCAGCAATTGAAATCATGCACGATATACTATTTAAAATAACCTGTAGCATATTTCTAATATTCCCAATATATCTATTATTTAAATTATATAGGTACTTACGCAATACGACCAGTTCCACCGGCACAAATCACCCCCTAAACCACACGATGGATACACTTGAAGGATAGAAAATCAGGATTCAGACGGTAGCCTAAATTGCATATTTCAAAAGATTGCAGTTAGTCGACCCGAGCAATGGAACATCAACATGACCCGCATTTAATTTTTTGCCGACTATGCACAGTGGTATAAATACGTATCGTATCATAATATTTAGAAATAATAGCTTAGCTGTAATTAAATTATCGTAATAGAAAGGCTAAAATACGAATAGATATAAGATTGCCAGATAAATATTCAAAATAATTATTTTAATCCTTTATACGAGGGATTTACAAGAAGTAATAAATAAGAATCTGAAATATGAGGAAATATTGTTATAAATAATCCAAATCTAATAATTAATATAAAAATGGAAACGTCTTAAAATGTGTATTATAAATAAATAGTAGGCCGCCTAAATCTGACCACAACGGTCATACATTGTTATTGTACTTGGCAACTAAAAAATTGATTGATTGTTATTAAATTAGTTATTAGTTAATTATTAAAACAAACCTTTCTTTTGTTCCATGTAAGCAAAAAGCACTGGGTCAAGCAACATACAGAGTCGACAACACTTCAAGACTAATACCGGGTGGACAAAACTGAGCCACGACACGAAGTGGACAACAAGTAAAATGAATGAACAAACTGTTGCAACCAGCCAGAACGTCTTGGATCGAGTAGAGATCAGTACGGTCGGATTGTGATAGTGTTAATTTAAGGTTGAGTGCAAAATGTAAAAAAATATATATATGTAGTAAGGGAATAGCATATCTGGTAATAAACTCCGGAGGCCGTCGTTTTCTGAAGGGAGGGCATGTGTCAACTAACATAAAATCATACAGTGGAAAGTTTGAACTTAACCTTGAATCGCAATTATAAACTGTTGTTAATTAAAGTATAAACTGTTATGATTAACCTTGCTGACAATTCAAAACAATACTCGAATTAGAGGTCAAAGTTTGATATAAAAAGCTGGGCAGCAGCCCATACCGGCAGACTTTGATCTCCAGTGCGAATTACCGAAAGGGAAAAGCCCCTCTGGTAGATCAAAGCTCTCACTTTTAAAAAAGACCTATCAGGGCGAATTACCGAAAGGGAAAAGCCCCTCTGATCAGGCACGGTTAAAAAAGACCTATCAGTGCGAATTACCGAAAGGGAAAAGCCCCTCTGATCAGGCACGCCTTAAAAGTGAATCAGTGAAAATTAATAACGCCATAAGGCAAAGTGCTATTTAAATTAACTACATATAAAAAGTAAACTACGTAACTAAATATTCAGCCAGACCAAATAATCTATCCGCCCGTCAATCTAATTGTAACAGCCCTTCAGGCTAGCTCTCCCCCTCTCTCGCTGCTGTTCGTGGTTAACATTTTCGCGAGGAATATCCCAGGGGACTTACGAGATATGCATTCCCGAATATTTTGGTAATACTTACAACCTTCTATACTCAACCTGAAGTTAATAAACCAAGCCTTTTTTACACCGAGTGTTTCTATCCATCTCTCCCAACTACCTATATCTGAGCTCCGTCTTCTGAAAGAGCACAGCGCAACTACTGCAACGAAGTCAGGTCCATAGGCAACAAGCGGTAGGAGCGTATATGTGACAATATCTTCTCACTGTTTTACTGAAGAATAGAGTTCTGACAAATTACGCAATCTTGATACAATCAAAAAAGAGTGGCCCTGATAGAATTAACCCAGTTTTATTAAAGAACTGCAATTTATCCTTTGCGGTACCATTGTGTACATTATTCCAGAGATCTTTTAGTAACGGAGTTTTCTCCGATGTCTGGAAATATTCAAATTTGATTCCAATATTTAAAACCGGTGATAAAAGAGATTGAAAATTATCGTGGAATCTCGACTCTGCTCTCTATAATACCCAGAGCACAGCTTAGTAAGCTGTGCCCAGAGTATTTGAAGCAATCATAAGTGATGAACTTTTTAATACATATAAACATTACATAATAGCTGAACAACATGGTTTTTATAGAGATCGTTCAACATCAACTAACTTGGCTGTGTATCACAATTTTCTGGTATCCTCAGTGGAAGCCGGAAACCAGGTTGATGTTGTGTATATCGACTTGTCAAGGGCATTTGATAGTGTTTGTCACCAACTGCTCTTAAGAAAGCTTTTTGATATTGGTGTCCGCGGCATGTATCTGGAATGGATAACTTAACTCTACTAACCCAACGTGTTACTGTATGTGGGGCAGTTTCCAACGAAGTGTTTGTAACATCGGGTGTTCCTCAAGCTCAAGGTTCTCATATCAGTTCTATCTTGTTTGTACTTGTTAAAACGATGTTGTGTGTTGCTTTCAGAATTCCTACTGTCTTCTATATGCAGACGACTTAAAATTGTATTCTGTTGTCGTCCCTGGTAAGAAACATTTACAATTGGATTGGACCTCGATAATTTCGTGCGCTGGTGTAATAATAATTATTATTTAAAGATTAATGTAAGCAAATGTAAGGTTTTACGATTTTTTGAGTGCAATGAACCACAGAATACATCGTATTTTATTAACAATGTAAGCTTAGACCTTGTATCGCATTTCAACGACCTTGGTGTCGTTTTTTATACTAATCTGTCATTTATTTTACACATAGATAACAAGGCTTTCGGTTATTGGGTTTTATAAAGCGAAATACAAGGCATATTTATGGCACCAAGGCTCTGATAGCCCTCTACAACTGTCCGCAGTATTTTGGAGTACTGTTATATTTTGGTATTTCGCTTGTTCCAATCTGGTAAGATTTTTGAGGGACTGCTTAAGATTCAGATTGAGGCATATTTTGAATAAAATGCACTATTTTGTAGGAGACAGCATTGGTTTAGGCAGCGACGCTCCACTGGCTCGGCGGTCAGAGATATGTGTGAGAAGATTCTTGAGGGCTTTGAGAGTGGCCTACACTCACATGCCACATTTCATTTGTTAAGGGCTTTTGATTGTGTAGAGCATAATATACTTCTTTTGAAGCTCGAATACCATAAATTTGATCTTAACAGTATTAAGCTGCTCCAGTCCTACCTGACAGATGTCTATTTTAAGAGTGGTAGGTTTCGGAGCTTGATGCTGAAGTATGGCGTACCGCAAAGTTCAGTTCTTGGGACTATTCTCTTTCTAGTGTATACTAATGATCTGCCCAGCTGTGATCCTGACTCTACGTTCTGTCTGTATGCTGATGACACTACATCTCTGATTGCTGATTCAAGTGTATCTAATCTTGCTCTCACCACAGAATAAGAAACAATCAGAATACCGACAGAAAGAGAGGGAGCGATGCTTTGGAAGAAATTGGAAGAACGTATTGGCACAAATCCATGTTGTTCGCAAAGCACAGGCGGTCGAAGTCATAGCGGCCGGTATCGGACCTCTCATTCTGTTTGTATTCTGATCGTTTTATTATTATTCTGTGCTCTCACAGTGGACTAGTCATGTTCTAATCTGAGGGAATCGGCGATATCAAATCGACTATGCTTCAATGAGGCCAAAACTCAACATATAATATTCTCCCTTAGAGACCTTAACTCCTGTCAACTAGACCTGGATGCCACAGTAAATTTTCTTGGCAATCTTGGCATCATTTTGGATGGAGGATTGACTTGGCAATTTCACATTGAGGATTTGTCCTCCAAATCGTCAAGATGCCTATTCCTTATCCGTAGTTTGTCTGGCTCAGTGTCGACCTGCACACTCAGGGCTGCTTACTTTGGGTACTTTCACTTGATGAGACAGTAATAATGATTTACTGTCTCATCAATTGGGGTCACTCTGCGCATATGCCTAAAATATTTGCATTGCAACGCAACTGTATAAGAGTGATAGCTCATTTGGATTATAGAGAGTGCTGTAGACGACTACACTTCAAGCAACTGAAAGTGCTTACCCTGCCATGTGCATATATTTTGGTATGCCTAGTATACGTTTATCTCAGGCCGTTCTATCGGATCTAATTCATCCGATAGAAGCTTCATCTGCTTGAAAATATCCACATAAACGATGGCGCCTGATATTCTTATCGGATGGAACCCTCGAGCCGGTATTTCAATCGGGTTGGGCTGACTAATCATGATCGAAGTGATTTCATTTAACGACAGAAACGCGACTGAAATTTAATTTTTCAGCTGATCCGGGTTGTCGGCATCGGCAATCTCTAACCTACCTTTTTCTTAATTTTTTTCTTTGTTTGCAAAATTTTAAATTGTTTTAAAAAAATAATAATGAGCTCAGATTCTTCAGAAACATCCAAAATTGACCCCCTTATATGAGTTTTGTCAGATATTCTTAAAAAAAGAAGATTGTTTCGCTTTGTCTAACCCTATGTCGGTCTCTGTTTATTTGCATATGATCGAAGAATTGGATTTATAAATCCGGTAATTCATGTCGGGGCAAAAACGGAGATTCACTAGATGCGATTTAATCGATCGGATCCGGATTTTTCGAAATAAATGTAGTCATTATATGGCTAAATTTCAATTAAATATTCATTAATTTACCAACGATACATTTAGGTAAAGTCCACATAGTAGTAGAACTCTGGACAACGTCACTTACAAATTTTATTATTATATTAATATAGTCGAAAATACAATGCAGATGTTTACTGCGTGCGTCATTATTCCCTAAATCCCTATATGGTCAGGTCCCTTGTCTCTGGTCAAGTCTTAATGTACAGATAAGCGGGTACGGACAGTGTAAACCTTATCGGATCGAGCTCGAGCCATTGATTGCCTCAAAATCATACGTGTAGGTACTGTACTTGTATATTATATATGGTCGTCAACGTCACTCAAAAGAGTGTATTCTGCAAAGATCAATGATAAAAGTATAATTTTGTTGTTTCAGATATCCATAATCATTTGATCAAGAATTCTAATTAGTATTCGCGTTTTAAGATCCTTTACACTAGTAGAGCACTAAAAATCGGCCTCTCCTATTGGTCGATCCGAATGGCACTCGCTCGCTTCGCTCGCTACGGGGGCTCAAGAAAAGGAAACTAACCAGGTGCTAACCCAAGACATACCCAAAATCAAGAAAAAACTGTTTAGAAGCATAATTTAAAAATAAAAAGTAAAAAATAGCAATGGGGTTTGAACCCGGGCCGTCCAGGTGAGACCCATCCATCTAAACCCCTCGACAAATAGGAGAGGTCGATTTTTACATGTAATTTTGTAAATTAAAAGAATACTGTTACCTTCACGCATGGCCCTCCGGCAAGGTTCACTCTGTACGTACCCGCTTTTAATGTATAGCAGTATAAGTTAAATTCAAGTGGTCTAAAATAATTACGAAAAATTGACGCTGGCTCCCGGACTATTTTATTTTCGGATTTCCCATTACTAAAGGAGAAACAATGCGGCGTTGCCAAATTCAGCAAACAATGCTGATTTGCCAGAAACATTAATATAAATCCCATGAACATAGACACGAAAATAATTATGTTAAATATAAAATCGATTCACTCAAAATTGGGTAAACTATAGCAGCAAACCTCAATAGCGAAATTTAGTCCAACGATTTTATAATATTCGAATTCTCGATTATTATGTTGCCTGTTCGCTATCAGAAACAGTGTTGCCAACGACACGGAAACTTCCGTGTTTTCACGGATTTTTGAAACTAGAACACGGACACGGATTTTATTGGGTTCCGTGCAATGAAAACACGGATTTTTTACAGAAGATTTGGCGTTATTATATTATTTGTGTCATATGTCCATTTTAATATAATTCACTTAATTTTAATCGATATTTCATATAGATATTATTCAATCCTAAAAATAGATGTGCCAGTCATCTGGTCTCTTTAGTTTCAAAGATGCGTTGATAAATCGGAATTTCAAAATATTGACGACCACTGACAATTTTGGGATTTGGGTCAAACGCTCAATGCGAAAGTCATTTCACCATGAGAGCCGGTAGGAGGGGGCAGTTGCCTAAAGTATTAAAATAATGCATAGTATAAAAAAACATTTCAAACTCATTAAAATTTAGAAAAACTATCTACACGTTACTTTTGGTGACCCCCCCCCCCCCCCCCCCCCGCTCCCTCCCTCCTGAAATTTGTTCTGCCTGCGCCCATAATTTTAACATATGAATCTAATCAAAACAAAGAAATTGTTTTATCACTAGTACCATTAATGGAAGTCTGCTGGCTTCATAGGTAGTAAAAAAATATATTGTGCTCTATTTAAGCCAGTCAAATCAATGTTAAAAAATGGTAAAGACGGATTCGGCATTGTCTTTGAGTTATCTTAAGTTGATTATTTGTAAAAAGAAGAATTATTTTATGCTGTTTCAAATAAATGGATTAAATAAGAAGACTTTCTCTGCTTCTCATTTTAAGCGTCGTAAGCTGGTAAGCAACTATTGAATTATTTTATCTTAATTACCATCATGAAAAATCCAGAGTGGTGCATCTATGACGCCATATTCTATTTATTTTCTAGTTGAACATTTCAACTCAGTGCCATCTTTCTTCCAAGAGCTTAACTCTTCGATATGCAATTGATTTTACGTTTACAGTAACCTTTTTTAAGCCATTTCAGGGACACGGAAAAACACGGAAATTTTGAGGACTCTGTTACGGATTTTTTCTGATTTATGGTTGGCAACACTGATCAGAAAGTAAATATGGCATGAGCGCATGTAATGTTGGGATTTCTGATTTTATTGAAGCGTTTAATATGGATTGTCGATTCTTACCATTCATGTAGAAAAATTGCTTAAGTTAACCGCAAATATTTAGTTTTATTTTATGTCTTGTGTGTGGTAAGCAGTTTTGTCTTTTATTTTCCATTAAATTTTATTAGGTATTAGGGAATTAATTATACTGATTCGGCAGGTCAAGACAAACATATAAAATGCGGAGCTGACAGGACAGGTTTTGACTTGTTAATTTTTTTACACAAATTACTATACTTTAACAGAAAAGTCTTCTTAAATAAAAAAAAATATGTAGGCCGTCGATCATTAATAAAAATACAAGATAAATAATCGTTTTGGCGTGTGGTATTGTATGTGTAACTAGCCGAACCAGGGCTGCTCTTTTTAGTACAAATGTACTGGACTGAGCACATTAAATTGCCTTTTTGTACGTCGGTACCTCATCGAATGTTTTATTGGAAATCCTATTTTTATAGTAAGGTTTGTTTATAATAGTCATCGCTAATGTTACCTAATAGGTAATCGTAATATTTTTGATGTTTTAATAGTTGATAGTTTGTTATTATTTTAATAATTAAGAACGTTTTACATACGATAATTTAATTATGATTTTTTCCTTAGTTTCTTGGTTTTAATTAATTTATTTAATTTTATTAGTTAGTGTTGAAAGATTTATGAACACGAAGAAATTGATTACCGGTTTCAGTATTTGTATCGATTTTCAGAAAAATAATTTAAAAACAGAATCGCTATAATGACGTCTTGGACACCCACATCACCCGATTGGTCATCTACTGATCTAAATTTATTGCTGAAAACCAGCACGAACCATATTAAACCATACAAAATGCAAGATATTATTGAGAACAGCGAGAAATTTCCTGTGAAGTTCCCAGTTGATACCGGACGATTGAAAACTCTAAGAAATAAGGTAAAAAGCTCTTTATGGGTTTGTTTGCGAATTAAAAATTGCCATCACATTTCGGAATAATATTATTGAGAAAGTTTTGAAGCAATTATTTTGAGCGTCTTGCAGTGTTTCCAGGTTTACCGATTTTACCTTTGGTCTACTGAACTAATGATTTCGATGTTAAAGTAAAAAGTGCTAGATAAGATAAAACTGAACACATAATCATTTTATTAATAAGATAAGATAAATTCCTTGTTTTTAATATTATTATTCTGTCTTGAGTTGATAAATATTTTAATAAATCCTCCGACAGTGTTGCCACAGGATTTATACGGATTAAAAAACGGCTCCATAGAGCACAAAATACCTTGGTGCGTGACTCTGCTTCGTTGACAACAATACCACTAATCATTTGCGGATAGATTGAAAATATCACTTTCGTTCCTGCGTGCGCACGCACCAATCTTGCATTCGCGCCATGTCTTCACAATCCAATCAGTTTTCGCCGAAGTCCTCGTGGTTGAGGCTTTGAATATAACAAAAAAGGAAGGAGTGTTACGATCTTTGCCGATGCCAAACACGGGCGGCAGAGTCGGCCATGTTGAACAACCAAGTATGACTCACTGTTTCGGTTGTACGCTGACTGTTTGGGTTATGGTAACAAACACAACACAACGTTGTCCATATGCAACAACCATTCTCGTCACCAATATTTGAGCTTATGTTCCTTCCTTTATTTTTATATTCAAAGGGTTGAGGGGTCTAGATGGTTGGGTTTTGATTCGGCGGCCCGGGTTCAAATCTTGTTGCTTTTTTCTAAACAGTTTTTTCATGATTTTGGGTATGTCTTGAGTTAGTTTTGGTTAGCACTTGGTTAGTTTTGTGAAATATTAATATTAGTGAAATATGCGCAGGAACGAAAGTGATATTTTCAATCTATCCGCAAAAGTATCGGGCGAAAAATATTTGAAGCTAATGACATCTGACCACCTGAAATCGGCTGATGGTGTTTTGATTTTGACAATTATACTCATAAGCGGCGTTCGTTATTGTCATCTTTTTCCTCGATTTGCTCTGAAAATTTGACACGTGCCTGTCAAAATGTTGAAGCAAATCGAGGAAAAAGATGACAATAACGAACGCGGCTTTTGTGCTTGGACATGCGCATACAAAATCGATTGACAGGCTATCGCCTGTCGCCTCTCCTTTTAGTTATTTTCTCTCTGGCAGGACCTGTTTACTTAAAAAAAATTGAGCGAGTCTGCTAGTACTCGAGACTGATGTATAAACATATCCTATAACGACATCGGTTGTAAAAAAATGACAACAGCACGTTGTGGTCTAAGTGGTCACCCACCCAAGTACTAACCACGCCCGTCATTGCTGAACTTCAGTGATCGGACGAGAACTGGTATTTTCAACGTGCTATGGCCGTTACCTGTACATTTTAGCTTGTTCAGAGAATAAAAACAACACATTCGCATTTATAATATTAGTTAGGATTTTTTAATAATACTTACTGGCAGCTTCGGAGTGGATTAATTTAATTTACTGCACAAATTCGACACGAAAATCTAATGTCACCAGGAATAACATCAACATATGGACACAGCTTATTTACCTTATAATCTTGGCCGACATCCTGATTTGGGAATGTCAATAACCAACTTTTTCAAATTTTAGAAGAGGGCTATGGCTCAATATTGTTTTAAACGTCTGAGCATCTGAATAATACTTTAGTCCGTTCGTTTAATTTGAAATAATAATATGCTTTTATATCATCTAAATCCGTTTAAAAACTATTTTAAATGGCAAAATTGTATAATAATCCGAAAATTCGGACTTTTTTAGGCCGATAGCCGTGGCTTCGGACGAATTTGTCGTGGATTTTGAAGCGAAAATTCATTTTAAATTCACCCGTCTATTAAAAATAAGCTGTGCTATGGATCCAAATACACTGCGAATATAATAATTACAAAATAATACTTTTGACGGTTCGTTTAATTTAAAATATGCTTTTTATCGTCTAAAATCCGTTTAAAATTAAGTTAAATGGCAAAATTTTATAATAATACCGCCTAGCGCCTAGAATCGGTTTACACATTCCGTCCCCATATTTCCGTCCCCCCCATTTCCGTCGCATTTGCCGAGATTTACCCTCATACCGCCGCGTAAGATGTTTACATATCAATAAAATCGACGGGATTTGAACCCGGGTCGCCGAAGTGAAGGCCAACCATGCAGACCTCTAGACCATCTGTTGGCTTACAAACAACTGGTTGCATCACCAAGACATGGCTCACCTCACGTAGCTAGCCAATCACGCGCCTCTCATTCACAAGTGCAATATAAACTGAAATCTCACACCCGGGACGCCGTATTACTGGCTCAGCATCCAGCCACTGAGCTACGGACCAGTTAATAGCAATTCGCTAGACCCTAAAGGTATGGTGTTTGTCAACAATGTAATGCGCGCGCAACTCTGAAGCCCTCTGATGCGGTACGGGCACAGCTTATACCGTACCCGTGACGGTATAAACTGTCGTACGGGCAACGTCTTCTCTTAAAATGGAGCATAATAACAAACAGTATTTCAACCAATACGCGTTTTCTCTTATATCACATGATATTTTCTAGCCAATAGTAATATGGCAGTTTGCACGTTGCTTAGAAATAGAAATCACACGCCCCGTAGACGTGACGTTTACGCGCTACGCCATCGCCCAACACAAGCGTCAAGCGCTGCTACTCACTTTTCGATGCGAAAGCTGTGGACCACAGCCCTTATTCCAGAGGTTATTGCGTAGACATGCGTAATGGTCGAATATAACTGAATTATCTATGTCTTTACGGTCTAGCGAAACGCTCACAACGCCTCGGTGGTGTATATAGTAGTTTGATGTTCTGCTTGTCATTTGTACGACGCAGGTTCGCCGGTCGCAACGCATGTTTTGTTTACTTTCTTTAAGGTTATGCTTGCTTTTTATTAATTTTTTTCTTAATTTTGGACAAGCCTTGGTTTAGTTTCGGTTAGTTCTTGTTGGTTGCACCCCCGTGGCTAGCGGAGGCCCATGCAAAGCTATAATAATACCTGTTACTGTTTCGCCATTACGCATGTCCACGGCTTTCGCATCTAAAAGTTAGTGGAAGCGCTAGACGCTTGTTCGCCTAACGGCCAGCGAGATTTCAGATGCTAGTGCACTTGTAAAATGAGAGGCGTGAAGTGACGCCATGTCTTCGCGATGTAACCAGTTGTTTGTAAGTCAGCAGATGATCTAGGGGTCTGCATGTTTAGCCTTCACTTCGGCGGTTTTGTTTTTTTTTTTTAAGTAAACAGTTTCTTTCTTGATTTTTGGGTATGGCTTGGTTTAGCACTTGGTTAGTTTCCTTTTCTTGAGCCCCGGGGCGAGCGGAGGGCCATATACCTGCCAATTGCAGGTCTTTAAACCGACTCGCCTCTAGCGAGCAGCGGTTATAAACCATAATGGCCGGGACATAGTTTGTTTACTATTAGAGGGTTTGTTTACTATTTTAGAATATCTAATATTTCACTTCACGCATGACGCTTCGCTCGCTACGGGGGCTCAACAATCAGGAACTAACCAAGTGCTAACCCAAGGCGTACCCAATATTAATAAAAAAAACTTTTTACAAACATAACTTTAAAAAAATCCTTGCCACTGACGGTTATCGAACCCGCAATGTTGAGTCGCAACGCAGCATCGAACCACTAGACCACTAGTAGAGCCGTTACAGGTAACTCGCTGGACCGTCAAGACATTGAAACAAACCCTCCAAATAATAAACGATTTAAGCCCCGCCCACCCAACTGTCATTATGGTTTGTAACCGCGGCTCGCTAGACACTGAAGTAAACATGTTTTGTTTACTTCAGTGGCGCTAGAGGCGAATTTTAAACCGCATGCATTCACAAGTGCACTAGTATCTGAAATATCACCAACGGCCATCGCCTTCGCCATGTTGAAGTAACCTTTGTACACTCGCTCACTCTGCAACTCGCTTTAGAAATTTAGAGCTAGACCTAGCACGGCACCTAATCAGCCTTCAGTTTACCGATATCTTTGCGGTGCAATGAAGTGTCTGAAAGTGCTCTGCATGGTGGTTCAATGGTTAGATGCTGGGTCTGTGATGCGGCGGCCCGGGGTTCAATTCCTGTCGGTTTTTATTTTTTTTAAGGTTATGTTTGTAAAAGGTATTTGCTTCATCTTGGGCATACCTTGGGTTAGTTTTGATTAGTTCCTGTTCTTTGAGCCCCCATAGCGAGCGACGCTAGCGGAGGGTCATGAGTGAAATAATACATTGGGCACATTAGGTGCCGTGCTAGGGCTAGATTCAAGTGCTTTAGAATCTGTGGTCGCAACGTTTGAAAGTAAAAATGCCGATAATGTGCTTTGTATGTGAAAAACTGTTTTCAACTCAATCAAATTTAAATAAATACTCAAAAAATATTCATCATCTTGAAACCAAGATAACGACTCCTTGATTCGCGTCTACCTACTTCACACATGCGTACGCGCTATTTCATATATTTTTCATTGATTTTGAGCATTGCCATGGGTTATATTGGGTTAGTTTTGTTTGGTTGCGCTCCCGGAGCGAGCGGAGGGACACGCGTGCAGTGAAATATTAGAACGACAACACTGGGCTGCTGCCAAATACTAGACTTTAAGGAGAGCCGGCACCCTACACTCCGGACGTTGACTTCGGTCGCATTCGGATATAATCGGGCGCTTGCCGCGCCAAATTCCAAATCACAATCAAGGCGTGTTGTAATATGTATTGAATGCAGTGGAAAGTATTCGCAGAAACGCATGCAAGCTGCTGTATATCCACTATAATACGGCTTTTGTTAAATATAACCTGATTTTTAGTTAGATAAATCAAAATATATCGTAAAAAGTGCTGACAAATTACGGGCACGTATTACAACAAGTAATATTTCACTTTTCGTATAGCCCTCCGCTCGCTTCGCTCGCTACGGGGGCGCAAGAATAACCCAGATGCGAACCAAAACTAACCCAAATTTAAGAAAAAACTGTTTAGAAAGATAATCTTAAAAAATAATAACAAAAACCGACGGGATTTGAACCTGGGTCGCCGAAGCGAAGGCTAACCATCCAGACCCCTAGACCATCAGCGGACTTACAAACGACTGGTTGCGTCGCGAAGACATGGAAGTCAACGGACGGAGTGTAGGGTGCGACTGCGAGATTTCAGATACAAGTGTACTTGTGAATGAGAGGCGCGTGATTGGCTAGCTCGTGAGGTGACGTAATGTTTGCGCGATGCGACCAGCAACCAGTCGTTTGTAAGTCAGCAGATGGTCTTGGGGTCTGCGTGGTTAGCCTTCACTTCGGCGACCCGGGTTAAAATCCCGTCGGTTTTTTTCTTTTTAAGTTAGTTTTTTTTATTGAATTTTGGGTATGGCTTGGGTTAGCACTTGGTTAGTTTTCTTCTCTTGAGCCCCGAAGCGAGCGGAGGGCTATATACATGCCAATTGCAGGTCTTTAAACCGCATGCATTCACAAGCGCACTAGTATCTGAAATATCGCCCTGCCGGCTATCCCTAGACTCTAGTCTTCCACTAGCGGAGGTCAGAAGGTCGAAAATTTGCGGTAGGTAGACGCCAGTATTTCCTTGTCTAATGTTCGACCAATTACAAAGCGGAACGTAAGGTGGTAATTATCCCGTTGCGTCGTCTGAAAGTGCGGTCAGTGTTGCCAACCTCTGAGAATTTTTTGGAACAAAAACCTAAGATTTTTTGCTTAAAAATGTTTCTGTTGTATTAACTCTTAGATTAGGAAAGAGAGCCTTGTCTAAGTATTAACTACAATTAATAGTCTCGTATACAGTTGTGGAACCGTTCTAAACACGTGATTCCGGAGCGTTCGCCATTTTAGTAACATTTTTATTTTTTTTAGGTTATCTTTGTTTCTTTTTGTAAATTTACGAGTGTCTCGCGACAGTAATCATTTTGGCTGCCGTCGAGGTCGAATGTTACAAATACGGATACAGACGTCAAATTCATTCAAAGAAGGGGGATTCTCTTTGAATATATTCGCGGAAACACATGCAAGCTGCTGTATATATATATTACAATAAGTAATATTTCACTCTTCGCATGGCCCTCTGCTCGCTACGGGAGCTCAAGAAAAGAAAATTAACCAGGTGCTAAACCAAACGTAACCCAAGACATACCCAAAATCAAGAAAAAAACTGTTAAGAAACAATCGTAAAAAAAATAAAAAAAGGAACGGGGATTGAACCCGGGCCGTCGCCGATAGTCGCTGAATTGAGACCTAACCATCTAAACCTCTAGACCACGACGGCTCTTGCCGCAAATTGATTGCATCGCGAACACATCGAATGCAATCTCGCTCGAGTCAACGCCACCTACACTAGATGGCGTTAGTATGCATTTGTAACATTCGACCTTGATGGCAGCCCAAATGATTACTGTCGCGAGACCCTTATGTAAATTTGGGTTAGTTTAGTTTGGTTGCGTTCCAGAGCGTTTTCTCTAATATCACAATTATATTTCGTAGCCAATAGTAATATGGCAGTTTGCACGTTTCTTAGAAATAGAAATCGCACGCCCAACACACGCGTCTAGCGCTGCCACTAACTTTTCTATGCGAAAGCTGTGGACCAAAGCCCTCTATTCCAGAGGGTATTGCGTGGACATGCGTAATGGTCGAATGTATCGAAATTATCCATGTCTTTACGGTCTAGCGAAACGCTCACAACTTCTGCTATTCGCGTCTACCTACCGAAATTTTGAGCCTTCACGCATGCGTACGTGCTATTTCATATATTTTTCAAAGTTTTTTTTTCTTAATTTTGGGCATTTTCATGTGTTAGTTTAGGTTAGTTTTGTTCGGGTGCGCCCTCGAAGCAAGAGGAGGGACACGCGTGAAGTGAAATATTAAAACGACAACACTGGGCTGCTTCCAATTTGCGGTAGGTAGACGCGAGTTGTTCTGCTTGTCATTTATGCGCCGCAGGTTCGATTCCCGCCGGTCGCAACGCATATTTTGTTTACTTTTTTTAAGGTTATATTTGCTTTTTATTCATTTTTTGTTTCCGAATTTTGGGCAAACCTTGGGTTAATTTTGGTTAGTTCCTGTTCTTTGAGCCGCCGTACCGAGCGAAGCTAGCGGGGGACCACGACGGCTCTTGCCGCAAATTGATTGCATCGCGAACACATCGAATGCAATCTCGCTCGAGTCAACGCCACCTACACTAGATGGCGTTAGTATGCATTTGTAACATTCGACCTTGATGGCAGCCAAAATGATTACTGTCGCGAGACCCTCATGGTTAGTTTAGTTTGGTTGCGTTCCAGAGCGAGTGAAGCAAGCGGAGGGCCATGCGTGAAGTTAAGATTGACTTCGAAATTCGACTCGGTATCGTTTGTTTTGCGTGGGGTTTAGCTGCTAGTACAGTACTGTAAGTCAAATATGTTTATGTTGGTGGTTCTTGATTCTGAATCCATTAAGAACTAATTATTATATGTTTGCAGAGAAAATGCGGCTGTATTGGAGTAAGATCCAGTTTAGATAAATGCCCGTTATTTGTCGTTATTTACTGCATTTTTAGACTGCCATCTACTGAGAGGGCAAAAAGTTATTTTACAACGTTAACACTGATGTCAGAGTACAAATGATATCGAGTAGAGTCAATCAGCAAAATCGTTTTGATGTTTTTACGTCAAGCACCACTCAGCGAGCAGTCTTTCGGGAGAGATTCTAAAAGTATTCGCTGATGCGCTTTCCTCGATTATTATTTGATAGATGATACAAGGCGACGCGACAGTACACACTCTCAGGGCGTTTGCACACTCACTGTACCTCGTAGCAGAGCCACCGCAGGTCACGAACCAGATTGATCCGGATTCGCTCCGACGCCAAACGCTGTTGGCGAAATTCGAAATTTGTCTCCAATGGACCTACCGTATATTTAGTTATACCGTGCTGATGTGGTGCAATCTGAGTGCGAGTTCTCGACTCATGGAACAGCTCTCACGTGGAAAGAGAAGGTATAATATAGATGTATTGTATTCTTTAAACATGCGATTGTTTTCATCGAATAAAAACCGTAAAATTACATCTCTATTACACCTTCTATTCCCACGTGAGAGCTGTTCCAATGATCCGAGGATTCACTCTCTGGGAGAAATTAAATTAATCTGTAGGAAGTTTCTTTTTTTTATTTTTTTTTAGTCATCCTGTAGACATATAATATAAATTTGCAGGAAAATATAACAGAAGACCAACTCACTAAAAACATAAACTCAGTATACCCATTTATCCACGAGAGTGTTTTGAAATTATACACTCAGTTCATCGATTTTAAAAAGAACCATGGAAGCGCCATAGAAAAGAATTTCTATAAACAGATGGATTTGAAAAATTTTGTAAATAGATTATTGAAAAAAAGGGCAGTGATGTTCATGGGCAAGGATGACAAATATTTGTTGATAAGTGGGGAAAGGGGAGCCAAGAACTGGGAAAGTATAGGTAAGCCCTTTAATACAGTTAATCAAAACTCAATCACGGATTAATTTTATAGGAGCGGATGATTTCAGCTATCATTCCGACGCAGGTTCGGATCCATTATTTGCGTCTAGCCAGTGTCGGCAGAATTGGTCCCAGTATTGGCATTAAATATCCGATGTAAGAAAATGACAACGATGCGACGCGTCGCAATGATAGCTGACATTATCCGCTCCTTAACTTTTATATGCAAAAACCTAAGTTTCGAATCAGTAAGTGTAATTAGGGTTACCAGCACACACCAACATCGCGTAGTGTGGCAGCTCTTTGGTCGCCATTGGTACAAACCATTGGGGACCTCGTGGTGCAGGTTCAGAGACCTTTGTTTCTCCCCAAGGAAGAATCGGGTGTCCTTTGGCAGAAAAAATCCCCATTCACGCCGGTACTCAGGCCGGGGGAACCAGATGTACCCGTGGGACCATTTTTGTATGTGCCGTTTAAGTTCATCCGCCATCTTAGCATGCACCTTTTACAAAATGTGAAAAGGCAGTGTTTGGGATATGGTTTAGAGTCAGACCCATCCCAAACACACCATGAATGTGCTGGCAAATTGTCCTCCTTGAAAGTAACAGAAGCCCATAATCCATTTAAGACAAGACAAGACCAGCACATTGATAACAAATCTATTCTAGAAATTATTCTATTACAACTGCTACGCTGTTAGCATTTCATTTACGTTTTTAAGAAATAATCGCATTTTTTTTTCATAATCACCTCTTTAAATATGATATCTGCACAGTTGATACTCGCTGTCAGAAGTTTACTCGATAGCATTGCATGTCACATTAACTTCATTAGATCGGACTTCCGCTTCGTTCTCAGTCGAGTCAACACGTATCGGGTCGTGGTTCTTTTGTCGCCATATTGGGTGACACGTGGCAATCGTGCAGGGAATGTTAGGTCTCCCCGAGGAAGAATCGGACGTCCTAGCCAGCATCGTCTGTGCCGTTTCATAGGTTCTTTTTTTTGTTTAGCCAGTGGAAGTACCCATTCACGGCGATTTCTAGGCCAGGGGGAGCCGGATGTTCCCGTGATTTAAGATAATTGCAAAAGTCAGTGTCTCCAGGAGTACATATTCGATATACTGGGGATTCTACCAAATAGCGCCTCAGTCGATCAGGATGTAACCTATCTCGAAGGATTGCCTGAGTTCTAACTCAGCCCGGACGGAGGTGGTTTCTGGCAAATTAAATCCTAGTAGCACCAACCACGCATACAAGACAAGACTAGATAATCGAAATGGCTACCTGGCCTCTTTTTGTTGATAAACAATGCACTTCACTTAAAAACAATGACAATGTCTAGTGGTCAAAGACTTGATAAATTTACACTGTACGCGATTACTAGCAAGCGCATATCTTTTCGATTGAGGGATAATTTTGAATTTTTTATAGGTCTTTGATCAGTGTTTTATAACACAGTTTTTTCAGATTTGTGTTGTGTTTTATTTATGCTTAGCTTTGACTTAATTCCACTCAGAGTTTACACTGCACTCTAACTATTTGAGAGATGCTACTTTGAGATTATCTTTCTTAGAAACTTTTACAAATTTATCGTAGATTCGACATTTACTACTTTAGGTGAGCAGACCGAATTCAGGCATATGTGTGCTGCGAAATTCGGATTTAGGTAGGAAATAAGGTTGCAGGTTAGGACCTTACGCACATGTGTGCTTGCAAGGAACTGTTTTGGGCTGGAAACAAGTATTTATATGTTAAAATTTGGTGATGGTTGACGTTTAAGGTTTATAATCGCTTGCGTTGACCGCTCGCGTTGTTTATAATTTATCTTGAATATTGACATAATATTTTCCAAGTTCAAGTTGAAACTTAGACCAGGGTGATATTTACTCAGTAGTTTATGCATTTTAGTAGTTCACACATTCCCTCTCCCCGATCACGTTGGACCCCAACGTTTACCGAGACCCCTGTGTTTTAAAACATATACAATATTCAAAAGACGGTCCTGTCTTTATGCCATGAAAAATGGTTTCTTAATTCTTATTCCTATATCGATAATATAAAGTTTATTTAGATTCTTTGTTTACAACATATTTATAAATACGGGCCTGTCTATGCAAATCATATTTACTTAATAGCAGTTTATCTGACACAGTTACACTTGTTGAGCTATAAAAAATTTGCTGACTTTATATAAGCTTGCTAACCTACTTCAAGATGCTGACTTTGCTTATAGACTTGAAATATCTTTGTAACCATATATGCCTATGTTTGTAACTCTCCATGTCACACGCCTTTAAGAAACTTGTATTTTTTGTATTGTTGTTTTGCAATACCATCTCATTTTACTTTTAGTTTTTGTCTGATTTACTAATTATTTCCATCACTCCTTCTAGATTTGCGCTTTTCTCAAATTCAAATTATTATCCATCGTTGCCAATAGAAGGGATATTTCCCTTTTGCGGACATTTTTAGTCTGTTTGGGGAAACCGAGGGAAAGTTTAGCGCTTTAGTTTTTGATAAAGACAGTGCAGGTACCAAGATCCGTCGAGGAAACGAATGAGTCTAATTTTGTGGCTAAGATAGGACACGCAGCGTATTTTTTTAGGAAATTACATTTTTTTAGTTCAATTCCTCCAAAGGATTTGAAACTATCGATTTTTAGGCACGGACAAAGAATCACCACCACTAACTCTCCAGAACTGTTTGAGTTACGACGAAATTAAATTATCAGCCTTCTTGTATGCGAGTTCCTATACTTACTTCGTAAACAAGGGGGACAGAAAGAACAAAGCGGTGTACGCAAGTGACAGGTCGATGATTCAAGACGAGGGGATCATCGCGGGTATGATTGGTCCCCGCCTTAAAAAGTCAGGAGTCATGGAATTCCAGGAGATTGTGATCACTTCACAGCAAAATAAAGTAAGTATCATGTCTTGACGAAATTAAATGATTTTCTCAACTTCAACGTAAGCTGGAGGCTCATGTTCACTAAAATCGATAGAAAAGAAGTTATTTCCCTTCAAAGGAGTTTCTAGCTTAATTTTGAGAAGTAAAGTTAAACCATAGGTTAAACTACATACACATATCTTAACTACCTATGTGTCTTATTGAAGCTGATAATTTGCTTTACAAATATATGGTTTTTCGTATTTTCTTTTAGGAATCAAATGGATATGGGAATGGACCTTCGGTTCATAAATTATTTTCGGATTTTTATGAAGAGAAGAACTCACTTTATGCAAGTATAGTGCACAGGTAAAACGGATTAATGTTTTATCACCTTTTCATGTCTATATTTTTGCTCCACCAAATGTGGGGAAAAAGAGTGATGATATATTAAGTCGATAAAGTAGAATATAGGTATATTATTTATTGGTAAATGAATCTTGTAATGAACCCCGATTTCACCCTTTTATGTACTTACTATGTTTTCGACCTTTTCTTCAACTCCGGTTCATTTTCAAACACCAGGTTCACAGTAACAGTATGTTGACGCCCTATTCCGATGAAAATACCTTACCTAAACGCCATGGGCGACCACCCTTTTCCTCCCGCTAGTAGTCAGTACTGGCATCGGTAACTCTAAGTCAGTTTAGCTAT
>JAEQML010051994.1:0-43831 GCA_016904865.1 Pissodes strobi
AAAAGATTGAAAAAAAGTAGTTTTATTTACAAGAGAGGTGATTAGCACGAAGAATAATATAAGTATATAAGTAATAATATCTACAATAATAATAAAAGAGTATTCGCTTTGATGACCCAGGTTGAGACTCCTCATCCTCCCAAAATTCGTCCTCCACCTCTTTAGCTTTTGTATTTTCTTCTTCCTTTTCTAGTCCTTCCCTATTCTCCACATCTCCCGCTTCAGTGACATCCTCGTCAATGCCCTCCTCGATTTTACCATTGGAGCAAGAAGTGCCCGAACAATTTTTATAAACAGTACACATCAGACCAGATTTTCGGCAGGTGCGCGCACTGGTGGACCCTTTCTTGCAGCTGCAGAATACCAGTTGAGGCATTGGCTGGGGTGCCGGTTCCTTTTTCATTTGATTGGTGGTGAGAACGAGGCTATCTTATTTCCACCATCTTAATCCTTTCCCACAGGTCTTTGAAGTTCGATAAGAACAAATGAAAAACTGCTATTCACTGCTACCCTTCTAATAGCACTAATATCGCAGCTAACGACTACCTTCAGCTTCACAGAATTCTATAAGCATGATGCGATCACGAAATAGTCCATAAGCCGTAAGGTACGATTCCGCATGCTACGCCTGTTTATCTTATGATATGAAATGTCCCTTGCAGCCAACGTTAATCTTACGGTGTTACGCGATTATGGACTTTGTAGCTAGTATAATACTTCACCTATGTCAAGAGGCAATATGGATCACTAGTAATAGTCGTGTTTGATGGCTACCCAAGTGATCCGAAACACCTAGGTACGAAAAGTTCAGAAAGAGTTGGCCGTTCCATAATAAATACGTCAGCCGATATCATGTTCGATGAGAGAACAACTCCCTGCTCTTTCCAAAGAGGGAATGAATCTAACAGTAGCCGTCTAATTTAAATGATAAAAACATGTTTAGAAAAAGGCTCAATGCAAGTGTTAGATGCAGTAGAGGACGCCGATGTACTTATTGTAAACACAGCGCTTTCACAGTCGACCAGTTTTGATACTGTTGTTATTGTAAGTGAGGATGTTGATGTACTCGTTGTGTTGTCAGGGCTTCCTAATTCCAACAAAAGGAATGTATGCACTAAAACCAGGAAGGAGTGGCAAACCTGATGCATATTTATCTACCTCATAATATCAGTATGATCCGAAGCATCTTATTTTTGCCTATGCATTCTCTAGTTGTGACGCAACGTCGTCTCCGTTTGGCTACGACAAAACAAAGCTATGTGTCATTGTTGAAAAAACTCCTGCCATGAAAGAAGCCGTTTCTTTATTCTACAAACCTACTTCCTCCATAGCCCAACTCAGCGAAGCAGGGGAGAAGGTACTGATGGCCCTGTATCCTGTATGGCGGTGGAAAGTCAACAGTTCAAGGAATTGATGACTTAAGGTATCACCTCTAAGTCAATATGTCCAGAAACGCCAGGTTCAGTTTGCCTAGATTACCACCAACACTTAATACAGCTGACCATCACAGCTTTAGAAAATGTTATCAAGTACAGTGCTGGCTGGCGAACAGCTTTGACTCAGTAAAATGGGGATGTTACAAGAGTATAGGAAACCTACTAACTTTTCGATGCGAAAGCTGCGGGCATGCGTAATGGCGAAACAAGAATAGGTATTATTATGGCTTTGCATGGCTCTCCGCTCGCTACGAGGGCGCAACCAACAAAAACTAACCAAAATTAACCCCCAAAATAAAATAAAAAAAATTCGGTGTGTTGCAACCGACGGGAATCGAACCCTCAGCGTTCGAACGACAAGCAACAACTCTGACTACTACACCACCAGATGTATTGGAAACATATTACTGGACAGTAAAGACATGGGCAATTCTGATACGTTCCGAAATTACGCAGGTCCGCAGCTTTCGCATCGAAAAGTTAGTAGGGACCTTAGATGCTTCTGAAATGAGACATCCTTGGTCTCACCTCCATTCAAATGGAAAAGAAACCGACATTCCAGCTATTGCTTCAACTGGTATTCTGCAGCTGCAAGAAAGGGTGCACCAGTGCGGGTACCTGCCGAAAATCTTACAGCTTGTAAAAATTGTTCGGGTACTTCTTGCTCCAACGCCTCACCCATTGAAATCGAGGAGTACGTTGATGAGGATGTCGCTGAAGCGGGAGATGTGGAGAACGAGGAAGGACTAGAAGAGGAAGAAGAAAATACAGAAGCTGAAGAGGTGCAAGCCGAATTTTCTGAGGATGAGGAGCCTCAACCTGGGCTTTCAAAACGAATGAGAGTAATGTGAATTACGTAGAAATACATACTCTTTTATTATTATTGTAGATGTTAATCCTTATATACCTATATTATTCTTCATGCTAATCTGGAATAAATCTACCTCAAAATTATATTGTTACATATTATATATATCACAACTTGTACAACATGTGAAATTTTCTGTAGGGCGTGTAGTGTTCGAGTAATAAGCAAAAACTGAAAAAAGTGTCAACATTTCGAGGTTTTTCGCCTATCAAAAGTTCTCCCCAGGGCTTTCGAGGTCGCAAACTTAGTTTCAGGCTCCTTTTATCATACCAAATAATCCTAAAAAGAGAAATCTTTTACCCCCAATTAATGCAAGCTGGGCCCCTCTCAGGCTACCCATATTCTGGGCTACTTAATTTGTAAGATAATTACTACTCCAAAGGCGAAGGAATCGTTAAAAAAGGAGTAAAATGGAAGACTAATAAAATTTCATAAGAAAACAGCGAATCGCCAGCACTGGTCCGTCGAATCAAGAACCGGCAACCTAAGAACACCCGTACGGGTTAATAATAACTCGGAAACGGGCATCTAGTGCCAAATAAGGTTCAATCTCGGGTTTCACGACGGCCAAATCAAGAATAAACCGGGAGCCGGCGGCGGGAGAGGCGTCTCGACGCCTAAAATAACTAGCCACGACGCCAATATCGGCCTTGTACGGCCAGTACGCGCGGGCTTTTGGCTTTTACCGACTTTTTACACATTTATTGTTGACACAATCAACAAGGTTCAACTTTTTCCGATGGCATTTTTAAAGAGAACAGTTTTTGGCGGCACCCTCTATTTACAGTGAATTTACGAAGTGACGTTTAGTAGTATTAAACTGTTATCTGTGATATTAGATATAAATTATTGAATTATGATTGAGAGTAAGTGCAATGTATTTACAAATTTATTATATTTTTCAATCGCTGTCACTTAATGAAGTATGCATCGGGAAAACTCTTCTATTAGTTTTATAATTAATTATTTGTTAATAAAGATTTTCGTGAAATATGTGAGATTTAATTTTTATTTTGTATCTCTTTTCAAAGGTTCTCTTTTCCAAACAAATTCATCCAACTTCATTGCGTTTTCATTTTAATTAGCTTTTTTCATTCGGCTTATAATGTCGTTACTTATTTGATTCTGATGTTATAAATACATTTTTATTTTGATCAATTTATTCAGCATTTCTTTCTATTAACAATATTACCCTATTTCTAGTAAAGCTCTTAAATAATAATTATGATATTCTTATATATTATTTATTCTGAAATGGTTTAGCAAAAGTTAATGTTAGATCCAAGTGATGAAGCAGTCTGACAGTAAATTTAAATTTCAGTTCCGTAGCATATATAATGCGTTATGTTTCTTTCGTATCCATGTTCACCCGAATTTATTACGGGTTATTTTATCATTTGTTTTGCATAATTTGTATTTAGTATTTTTTCTACCCATCCTCATTGCAGACTTATTTTGCTCCATGTTCTGCACTAGTAAGTAGAATAATATTTATAAATTTAAATTTCAACAATTAAATTGTACGATTTTGGTGATTTTTTCTTAGTTTGACGTTTACTTATTAGCTATAATTTGATTATTTTCTAATAATTCATAATTCCTATCTGAAATGTAATGTCTATAAATTATATTTAGGTATGTTAACGTTACAGTTTCCTAAAACAAACCTGTGAATCATGATCAGCAATGGAAACATCAACATGAACAGTGTTGCGTAAAATTACCCTATTTTTAGGTTCAACAACAGAAATAGCCCAGAGTTACAAGATGTAATGCACTAAATTTCTTAGTTTGCATAGACTTAGCGGTTATTTCAGCATAGTATTCTGCAATAGTGCCTCAATTAAAAAATAGAGCTCAGTTAGAAAATAAATAGGCTGAAAGTTAGTTGCCAAAAAAAACGGACCAGCAATTACAATTTACAGACAAAATATGAGGAAAATAATAATTTTTATATTTTATGTTACCTTATTGAAAATACTTTATTGTTTATGGTTATTGTTTGCAATAATTAAAGAAAAATACTGTGTCAATTTACCTAAACTTATTTTTTTTTGGTACTTTTAATATGTTAACAATTTTGTATAAAAACATTTTTAAGTAGATAGCGACAGCTTGATATACATAGTTAGATACTACGGTTTTATGGATATAATTCGTTCAACAAAAATGTTAAATCATATTTGATAAATACGCCCCCAAGCAAGCTAAAGCACTTGTGCTTTAGCTTGAACAAGATTTCCAGTCCCTTTTTCTGCGTAAACCGAGCATATTCTTATACCAAATACCTCTTTGCCAACTTGGGTATGCATGTTGTTATGTTTATTCCTCCTTTTCGATCACTTTTCGTAACGATCTCACATGTCATAAACTTTCATTACTGTCTTGGGGAGAATTTGAATATACGCAACTATCTCTGTACCTAAACGTCTCTTATCACAATCAATGTATTTTACAAATGGCCGCCTCATTGCGCTTTCATGTTCAAAAGAACATTAATCTAACATCTTTTTGAACACAAAACTAAAACCTCGAAAATTTTCGTGCAAACTAACTTTTCTGGATTATTAGTAGGCTATGCCAACTAATTCTTCTGGGCAAAATGCTTTAGAACCACTTATCTTTTACTTAGTTTTCATTTGTATTTCCACCTAACCGAGCATCTTCAAAGCGAATACTGGAAAAATAATCAATTTTCACTCCAAATTCGCAATTTTCATTTTAATCTCCAGCTAAGTTTCAAAGGAAATATCGGAAAAAAGTCACTTTCTAAAATCTTTCTCAAGTACTATTGTTCATATTCAAGTTTTTGTAATCTTTACTATATGTTTCTTTATATCGAAACATAATGTTCCGTTTCTTTATATCGAAACATAATGTTACAACATTTTCTATTTATTATACATTATTCTTCCAAGAATCTAAGCAGGCTTAAAAGAACATAAACCACAAAATATTTTCTGTATATCATTGGGGTCTCCTGCACGGCATTGTAGTCAACGGTCATTGCAGCTAATTGCTCACAGCTTCTACTAAACTTGCCTTTTTTCCTTAAAAACTCTGAAGCTGTCTTCGGTTTAATATCTAGCCAACCGAGCAGCTTCAAAGTGAATATTGAAAATATTATCAATTTTTCTTCCAAATTCGCAATTTTCATTTTTAACTCTAGCTGAGGTTCAAAACAATTATAGGAAATAGAACACTTCTCAAAATCTTTCTAAAAGCTATTCTTCATATTAGATTTCTTGCAGCCTTCTCCATATATTTCTTTATATCGAAACATAATGTTCCGTTTCTTTATATCAAACACAATGTTCCAACATTTTCTATGTTATACACATTGTTCTTCCAAAACAAGCTTAAACGAACATACGTAAAAAAGATATTTTCTGTAAACCATCTTAGTCTCCTGCACTACATTATAGCCAACGATCAACGCAGATAATTGCTTATTGCTTCTACTAAACTCATCTTTTTTCCCTTGAAAAACCCTGATGCTGTTTTCGCTTTGATTTCTAGGCAATCGAGCAGCTTCGAAGCGAATATTGAAAAAATTATCAACTTTTATTCCAAATTCGCAATTTTCATTTTTAACTCTAGCTAATTTTCCAGAAACGTCTACGATGCAATCAGAAGAAACTGAGGAAGCACCAATTTGTCCCGGAACTCCTTCATCAGATAAAATGACGTTTACCAAGACAAACATAATCCTAACGCCAGAAAGCTTAATTAAAACGGAACAGCCAGAGTAAGTATTTCTAAATATAAAAAAATGTTTTACAACAATGCACCAAATTTAGAAGCTCATCAGAAAGGCTTCTTATTTCATGATGCCACAGAATGGTTTAAAATATAAAACTTCGCCCTGAAGAAGGAATTATAAACTAAACGTACAGAGAGATTGCCCACGAATGCTGGTACACTTTGTATAATTTCTTCGACTACCAGTAACCAAGGTATCTATTGGTAACTTTTCCAAGAAGATAATTGCCATAGACACAATGGTTCTAACAATGGTATCCATGATATTTATGTCCTTATTAAAGTTCCCAAGAGATGGATATATCGGCTCTAAGGCCTATGATTCTTTGCTATGAACCCTGAGATTCAAAGCATGATATTTCTTTTCTGACAGCTCTTAATTTTGACATATTCTGTCAATGTGTGTGTTTATACTACTGCAATCTTTTAAATATAATAATATGACAAACATTGTCTGACAGATGTGAATCAGATACACATTGAAACGCTCCATAAATAATTCATAAGCACAGAAATATAGCACTGAAACATGATTTTAAATAAAATTCATTCACGTGCAATCAAAATTTTTAAATTTTTTGACGAAATTGCTAATTTTTAGCACCTCGTAACTTGCCCCAGAAGAGTGCGCAAAATTTGAGAATATGTGGGCAAAATTGTGCAAAATTAGCTACATAGTACCATAAAAAAATCAATTTTGTGAAAAACGGAGGGGGGAGGAGAATGCAAAATTTTGGTACCCCACAACTTTTCCCAGAAGAGTGTGCAAATTTTGAAAATAGGTGTGCAATGTTGTGCAAAATTAGCCGAATCTAATGGTATCAGTTTTTAAAATTTTGTAATACACAGGGGGGGGGGGGGGCCAAGTTTTTCCCCCCCCCCCCCCGTTTAAAAAACAGCTCTAGTTTTACTTGTGTGGGTGAGCAAAATTTTATGTACGGTATGAAAAATGTGCAAAATGTGTGCAAAATTATGGTTTATTTATTTTTGAAATTTGTTTAATACGGGGGGCAAACATGACCGACCCATTCACCTCATTGGTTATTTGATTGATTTAGTATGTCTTTATTAACTTTTTATTGATATTATCACCCACATTATAAGATCCTTTACACAAATAGTGCACTATATAAAAATCGGCCTTTCCCATTGGTCGATCCGCATGGCCCTCCGCTCGCTTCGCTCGCTACGGGGGCCCAAGAAAAGGAAACTAACCAGGTGCTAACCCAATCTAACCCAAGACATACCCAAAATCAAGAAAAAAAGCTGTTTAGAAACATAATCTTTAAAAAAAATAAAAAAAAAACAACGGGGTTCGAACCCGCGTTTTCCAGGTGAGACCCAACGATCTAAACCTCTACACTACAAGAGCTCTTGATAGAAACCGATTGCATCACGCAGACATATCGTAATACGAGATGGATCGACCAATAGGAGAGGTCGATTTTTACATAGTGCACTATTTGTGTAAAGGATCTTTAAATGCTTATCACTGCCATGAGATTCATTTCTCTTACCTTTGTTTAGTAGTCACTTCGTTAATAATTCTTGATATTTACCGGCTATATCTATACATCTTTACTTCACTGGTTATCTTATTGATTTATTATAAAGATAGTTTAGTAAAATACTTCCTATTTATAGTGTTTCGTGATTGACTGCATTTAGTAAAACCTTTAAGAATCCAATGTTTGATTGAAATTATTTCAAGATAGGATTTGGGCAATATTATTGTTATAGGACCTAGAATTAAAACCTAATCTTATTTTGCTTTGATTTAATGTTCTGATAATATAGATGAAATACATTCTAAGAGAATCATCTCATTAGTTTATGGGCGATACCATATTTTCAAATTAATTTGAGATAGAGATAATTGTCTTTGGAATGTTTGCGACAGTTTTTAATATTTAAATAAATAATTTATTTGGAATTCTGATGTTTATTTTCGGTAAATTAGTGTCAAATACTTAAGCGTTGGAGATAGATTATACACCTATTTTAATTTACTCGTGAATTTTAAATACTTTCAGTTTTGGCAGGGCCGAACATGAGGAGAGAGTTAAAGATTTATTCTTGAAAATCTAAATTACAAAAGTAAACGAAATATACGATATCGGCAAAAATATGAAATAAGCAGAGCTCTCTACCTAGGGTTGTGTAACTAAACGCGGACCGAAGAATAGTAAGAATACTAATTTTTATTTTTACGTTAAGACCGAAAATAGGCTTGCTTGACGATAGGCCGCCGGTGTGTACTTTCCCAGCAAAAAATAATGATCATTCAACGTGGTTCTTGAAATATAACAGCTGGCTTGAATTGTAAAGAATCCCTGGAAGGAAACCTTAATAAAAATAAAAATGACCACAGAGAATTGGGCTCGATATTGTGGTAAAAACCCACAGCTGGTTAATGGGGGCACTAGGTAGATAACTCTGCGATAACAAAATATGGTCAACTATCTTATAAAAGTAAATTCGAAATGCTTAAATGAAATCTCGGTAAATAATAAATATATATGAACTACACATTACGTGGGAGCATCACCCCCCTGCCAGTGATAAGGGTAAGAAAGTCCAGCCTGGAAACGATCAGGAAATCTACCTACTCGGCCTCTCTAGGTGGTTCGTCGCTGTTCAGCAGGAGCAGGATTCACGTCAGCATAGTCGGCTGCAGGCACGTCTGTAGGCGGAGGAGCGGCCTGGGTGGCTGGAACGATGGTGTAGCTGTGTTGCAGAGTCTGCGATGGGGCGGCGACGTCTTCCATGTCTTCTGATAGCATAAATGCCGGTTTGAGACTGTCTATGCAGACTGTGACCTCACGGCCGTGCATGTGGATGATGAACGTCTTATCGGACCTTTTAAGGACCTTAAAGGGTCCATCGTAGGGCAGCTGCAGTGGGGCTTTGGAGACATCATGCCGCAGAAATACATAGTTTGAGGTAGCAAGATCCTTGTGCACGAAGATTTTCCTGCAACCAAGTTGGGTGCCTGGTGTTGGTCGAAGTTCTTGCATGTGTTCTCGCAGTTCCTGAATAAACTCAGGTACGCTGCTGTCTGCCTGACGATTTGCGGAGAGAAATTCCCCGGGGAGTCGGATGGTCTGTCCATAGACCATATCCGCAACACTGGACTGGAGGTCTTCTTTCCAAGCACAGCGAATGCCTAAGAGGACTGTCGGTAAGGTGCCGGTCCATCGCTGGCTGGGGTGGAACCTGATAGCGGCCTTGAGCTGACGATGGAATCGCTCTATCATGCCATTTGCTGCAGGATGATATGCCGTGGTACGCAGGTGAGTTGTACCTGTCAAGAGGTTCAGGTGCTTGAACAAGTGCGACTCAAATTGACGGCCTTGATCGGTTGTGACTCTTAGAGGCGTGCCAAACCGACATATCCAATTTTTGTAGAAGGCTTCGGCTTCGGCTACAGTTGCAGCTTCTTGGTCCCGCAGGGGAACAGCTTCAGGCCAACGAGTAAAGCGGTCAATCATCGTGAGGCAGTAGCGGAACCCATTAACTGTTGGCATTATCACAATGTCCATGTGTATATGCTCGAACCTTGCTGAAGGTGGCATGAAAGGAACTATGGGTGTAACAGTGTGACGGCTTATCTTTGCTCGCTGACACTCCAGACAAGTTTTAGCCCAAGCTCTGCAGTCTTTCTTGATGGATGGCCACACAAAACGTTGCGTTACCATCTTGACAGTTGCATTGGCTCCGGGGTGAGAAAGGCGGTAGACAGTGTCAAATCAATACCCCTAGGAGGTGTTGGTCAATGCGGCTCTCCTGAAAGGTTTGGTAATAAACGGACGAACTGCTGCAGTAGAAACATCGCATAATAATAGGGAATTGATTTCGGGAATCTGCATGCGCTTTAACTGCAGAGAAGAGTTCTCCTGCTGCCATTTCTGGAGTTCGATGTCGTTTTCCTGGGATGTAGCAAGTGCTTCAAAGTCTAGAATAAATTCTAGTTATTCAATGCGCGATAAAGCATCTGCCACTACATTGTCTTGACCGGAAACGTGCCGAATATTGGTGGAAAATTGACCAATAAAATCTAAATAGCGGAACTGTCGTGGTGCACTGGCTTGCTTTTTGACGAAATGCAAATGTTATAGGCTTGTGGTCTGTAAAAATTGTAAATTGTCTTGCTTCTACCATATGACGAAAATGACGAATGGCGAGGTATATTGCCAAAAGTTCGCGATCGTAAGCATTATATTTTTGCTCGGCAGGGCTAAGTTTCTTCGAAAAAAACTTAGGGGCTGCCATGCACCTTCGCTCCACTGTTGTAGCGCGGCACCCACCATGAATTCCGACGCGTCACAAAAAATGGCGAAAGTCGCGTCGAATTTTGGATGAGCAAGCAAAGCAGCCTGTGCAAGGCTTTCTTTAGTGGCTTCAAAAGCCGCGGATGCCACAGGTGTCCAATTAACGGGTGTTTTACTCTTAACATTGTTTTTTAAGAGTTCGTTTAACGGGGCTTGCGTTACGGCAGCTCTAGGTAAAAATCTGAGATAAAAGTTTATCATACCTAGAAACTGACGAAGCTTTTTTGCTGTATCCGGTCGCGGAAATGTCCGAATCGCGTGCACTTTCTCGGGGAACGGGCGAGTACCTGCTTCGGAGACTAGGTAGCCAAGAAAAACCACTTCACGGGGTTAATTACGACTCCATATTTCATTAGTCGCTCGAAAAGAACCTTTAAATGACGTAAATGAACTTCTGGTGATGTCGAGGCGATTAAGATGTCGTCGATATACGCGTAACAAAAATCTAGTCCGTGAAGCACTTCGTCGATAAAACGTTGAAAACTTTGTGCCGCGTTCCGACGGCCAAAAGCCATAAATCGATATTCAAACAGCCCGAATGGAGTTATAATCGCGGTTTTCGGAATGTCTTCTTCGGCTACCGGGATTTGGTTATACGCGCGCACTAAATCCACAGTCGAAAATATTGTTTTTTCGCGAAGGCACTGGGAAAAGTCTTCAATGTGCTTAATAGGATAGCAATCAGGGATCGTTCTAGCGTTAAGTCCACGATAATCCCCACATGGCCTCCATTCGTCCCCCTTTTTCGGCGCTAGGTGAAGAGGTGCTGCCCAACAGCTTTCGGAGGGTCGTGCGATTCCTAATTTGAGCAGCGTATCAAATTCTTTCCTGGCAGCTTGGTATTTAACCGGAGCGAATCGGCGTGGTTTGTGCGAAACTGGTGGTCCAGGGGTAGTCGCGATGTGGTGCTTCGTTGCGTGACGGATCGTTTTAGGGGCTCCTTCTGGGCGAGTAATGTCTGGAAACTGCTTTAACAAGTCGTGAAATTGAGATGAGCCCATGACCGTTTTAATTGAAGAAGAATTAAAGAATCCCAGGAAGGAAACCTTAATAAAAATTAAAATAAAAAAGACCACAGAGAATTGGGCTCGATATTGTGGTAAAAACCCACAGCTGGTTAATGGGGGCACTAGGTAGATAACTCTGCGATAACAAAATATGGTCAACTATCTTATAAAAGTAAATTCGAAATGCCTAAATAAAATCTCGATAAATAATAAATATATATAAACTACACATTACGTGGGAGCATTTCCCCACACTACCTTTGCGTTCTGAGTTCCATAATATTCTTGTCTAGGGTATATTTTTAAATTTTGCTGCCCTGATTTCAAGGTGTAAAAACCATTGATATATTCCTAATTAAACCTAACTGACAACACATAGACCCACACCTTTAAATAAAATTAAAACCGATAAGTAAACCTGACATATAGCCTGTTTAGCAATTGACAAAATGTTTAAGGCAGGTTACAAATTGTAATTTATTATTATAGCTAATCAGTTTGGGTTAGTATGTAACTTTAAGTTAAATTTTAGGTCATAGATATGTTACTGACCCTCTGCTAAATTTGCGCTATCTTTATTATGCGCGATAGTTATAGTTTTCTACACTTAACGAATATATGTCCAATTATTGCAGGTTTTCATAGAGGCACTGGCTGTTAAAAATTGTAGTGCACATTTCTACTTTGTTCAATTTGTAGTGAAAACTAGCGACGTCCAAAAACTTAAACAGGCATTTTGACATGTATCTTTTTAGCATTTCAGTTCCGCAAAGTCAAGCATTTTTATTTACGCCCCTTGTATGCGTCAATTTAGGTTGGGTGCTATCAATACTGAAATTTTCTGAGACCCTTTTCAAATATTTGTCTGTTCTTGACAAATATTTGAATAGGGTCTCAGAAAATTTCACTTTTGATAGCACCAAATTGTTTCGGTTATGCACTTGCCCTCTGAATTAGACTGCGATACCCAAAAAATGATGTACCTACATAATATTATAATTATTATACTTGACGCAATTCAAGAGCCTCCTTTAGACTTCAGAATATGAAGCTTGTCTTTGATCTCGATAACTTCACTATTTCCGAATATAAACGAGGATGCATCAACCGTTTTATTATTTACCTAAAAGTTCTAGGCAAGCCTAATTGGTAAAATTAAAAACGTAAATAATTATTATTTGTGCATTTTATTTTAAAGGCTCATAATAATAAAATGATTTTCACTTAATTGCAGAACATGTAGCCCGGCAAAATTTAATAACATCAATCTAGAAGATGACATAGAGAAAGTCGAAGTAGATTCTCAGGAGTCATCTTCGACGCCATCAGAACACGGAATCATCCCTGAAGACAAACCAGAAATAATTCCCATACCAGATTTTTCCGCGATTCCAGAGGAAAACCCCACCGAATCGGTAAAGAACTGGCTAAGAAAAATTACCGAAATTCAAAATGGACCCGTTAAAAAGACTGCTGCCACCGCTCCAAATCCAACACCTTCAAGGGTGATCAAATATCAAGACTTGCCTTACATGGGTGAAATTACCTTAGATAATTCAAAGCCGAGAAGGGGTCGGAAGCCTAAAAAGGCTGATATTTGTCATCTAATTTATAAAAATTATGGCACCATTTTTCCTGGGACACCGAATGCGAACAGTTATTTGGAAAAACACAGTCCGGCGGCTACAAAGAAACACACCGTTTTAGAAAAAGATTCGGATACTGCCAATAAAAGTGATGTACAGAATAAAATAATTAGCAGCTTGCTTGAAAAGAGGCTGACTCAAGAAAGTAGGAAATCAATAGCGGTAAGATTTATATAATAGAATAATTAATAAATTTTTTATATCATAGGAAACCTTTAATAAGCTGGTTAAACCTAGGCATTTTATCAATTAAAAATTAAATAATTAATTTGATGATTCAGCAATTGGGTTGGGATCCAACGCGCTAGGCAGACGAAAACAGTAAACTGTAAATTAAATTGGCTTGATTTCTCATCTTAAAAATCTTGATGGACCTTATACATTTCTGTGGCTTTCAAATTCCAGGCAGCAATCTAGAAGTATGGACTTGCACCATCTTTGAAAGCATGCAGAGCTGGTAGTAGTGAATTAAAAACGTTACCGTAAAATGGAGCGATATTGATAATTTTGAAAAGACTTTTGTGAATTGAAGCTTCATTCAAGACAAATAACGCAAGTGAAGATGTTATAGAGGAATCAATTTCTTTGGCCGCTTGAATGCAAAATTTGATAGATAAAATATTAGCCTTATCAACGTCATACCTTAAATGGGACTACTTAAAATGTGTTATTCAATGTGTCATTTACCAGAATGAATCAATGTCAACTGCATTTTGAATTATGGATGCGCTATATTTGGGGGTGACTTTTATGCGCAGGTTTACTTTGACAATAATTATTTGTTTTTTACGAAAGTAGTTTGGTTCCAATATTTTTTTATTATAGAAATAGTTAGCAATAATTAATGCCATATTAGAACAACCACATATTGATAGAACGATAAATACTAATTTTCAAAGTTCTTGAGCCTCAACACATTTAGTGAAATCGTATTGCTGAGTGTCTTTGCTTTCAACATTGCCAGTATATCAGAAATGGGAATTCTTTTAATTTCAACTTCGTTTTCTGAGGATCGATGAACTTTAGCCCTATAACTGAAGAAAACTATCAAAAAACAACGGCAGCACTTTGGGCCTGTCGACGACTTTTTGATAAAACATGGGGCCTAAAACAAAGGTTGATCTCAAATACAAAGGTTGATCTCAAATACAAGATTGTAATGGAGCACATACAGCTGTTAACTCAGCTAGGTGCACATAAATCTAGTGTAGAATATTTTTATCATTCTGTGAGTCTCAAATTGTTGTTTATATATTTTTTTATACATATTTGAATAAAAAAAATTGAATTTGAAAACCCTCCATCATCTGGTGGTCCTTCAACACTGTTGTAAAGCTTATTATAACCTGCGCCTACTTAGTGTGGTGAGTAAAACAAAGGAAATGGCAACACAGCGAAAGCTAACAAGAGGACAAAGACTCGCCTGTCTGGGTATAACAGGGGCTATAAAAACGTGCCCCACAGCAGCTCTGGAAACCCTACTTGACCTCCATCCGCTGCACATATTCATAGAAAAGGAGGCCTGGACCAGTGCGCATATAGTCTCTCAGCCACAAAGACTGAAGTCAGGAAACCTGACTGGTCACCTTAAAATTCTGATGCACATCCAGATAGAGACGATGACCAAACCAACCGATACAATAGAAACAAAACTATATTTTAATCGCCCCTATGAACTAGCAATTGAAGACCGCAGTACTATAAGACTAGTAAGGACTAAAACAACTAGAGAGAGGATCACCTGTCTGGTACACAGATGGATCAAAGATGAAAGAAGGAGTGGGATCCGGAGTTTACGGACCTAGGTGTCGAATATCTGCACCTTTAGGAAACACTCTCACAATCTTTGAAGCAGAACTAAATGCTATCAGTATAGCCATCTCTGAATGTGCCTAAAAAGGCCTAAGAGATGCAAATATGTATATCCTATCATATAGTCAAGCAGCCTTAAAAGCGCTAGCATCTAGCAGAATCAACTCCCGGCTAGTGTGGGATTGTCGGATGGCTGCAGATCAACTGGCAAACAGAAAGATACTCACCCTAATGTGGGTGCCAGGGTACGAGAGTGTGGAAAGCAACGAAGCCGCTGACCAGCTCACACGGAATGGTGCACAGGCTGCCTGTTGCGGGCCTGAACCGTTCTGTGGCATCACAATAGAGCACATAATGAATGAAGGCGGAAAGAGACACATTAGGCCACTGCATCTGCGCAGAGACAGGCCAAAAGACTAATCTCTCACTTGCCTAACTACACAAAAAACTTCTCAAACTACAAAAAAAAAATGAGAAGACTGGTCGTAGACCTTCTCACCGGACATGGCCCACCTGCAGGGGCCACCACCTCAACCACGTCAAGAAAATGGAGAAAACCACTGACGAACAATGTAGACTCTGCCAAACTAAGGATGGAACGTCAGAGCACCTACTCTGCGAATGTCAGCCACTGACTCGCCAAAGGTTGAGGCATCTCGAACATGTTGTGGCACTTGGAGATCTACAAAAGCTCAAGCCTCGAAATATTCTGAGGTTCTCGAAAGAGATAGGAATTTTCGTGTACATAAAAGATCAATTGTGGTCGACGTGTTGAAGGGCAAATCTTGCCGAGCGAACCATCTACCATACCATACCATAGTCCTATAACTGTCAATTGATTCTCAGGGATATTTTCTTGCATTTTGCAGACGTTTTTAAACACTTTTCCGTTTTTTAGGAAAGAATTTAGCTAACATGAAGGCTTCAGAGGTTAAGAAATATTTTTCAGATGTAAGAATTCTACTTCGTCCAAATCATCTCTATTGTCGTCATTTTCGCCACTCATTTCAGTTATATCTTCATTTCTAATATCTTTATCTTCGGAGGTATGTATTGTCTCTTGTCGCGACGCTTTTCCTGGAACAACCCGAAGTTTTCTTCATTTGCGACGTTGTGCCTCTGTGTTATTTCCAGATCTTGTCTTACGTAGCAATTCTGTATGTTCATTCTGTGTTCATTTTTCATGTTGGACCTTACTGGATGTCTGGAATTTTATCCATTTCATCTCCAGGCTCATGGTTTGTTTCTGGTGCGACAGCATCCATTTTTTTCACAGCTGACTATAATAGAGAAGGGAGTTTTTCTTTGGATATTTCAACTGAGGAGATATATTTCAACTTATATTGAAGCAGCACATTGCATCCCACCACTATAAATGAGCAACACCGAAAGGTTGGCAGATAATTGTGGGGCTTGACACAAGACAAACAAATTTAATTCGATTTTGTCAGCATAATTTAAGCACTGAAGAGTTGAAGTGAGAGATGTGAAGTTACAAGAAGAATTTTTTCTGCTTCTAATATTTTGGCATGAAGAAGAAATGAGAATGCTGCGTTATCCATCCAACCATGCGATGTTCGATTAAATCTGCAGCCCTGTGAACAGCATGGTTTTGAACAACATAGCAGTCCTCTAAAACCTCCCTCTTTTCAAGACTTATGCAAAAGCTGACTCTTGTATATTACGTACGGAGGTAATAATTTCCCGTCAGCAGCACTTCACATTATTATCGCTCTTTTATGGCATTTTTGGGATATTTGACCCCCCTCTGATAAACCAGTTTTCAAGAGCCGAGATCATAACCTACATATTGGACGATGGGACTCCAATCACTGCTTGGTATTTATGATCTTGACCTGGACACCGAATCTGAGTTAATCACATGCATTTCTATTTTCACTAGTTTGATAGAAAATGTACTCTTCACAAGTTTAGTAAACTTGACCTATTCTCTGTTGAACTTCTGTTTTGCGTTTTCAGCCATTGCAACACTACTGACACCAATAAACCAATTGCTCAGCACATTTTCCCAGATGCTTCAACATATTTTCAACTAAGCTATCGTATCTTTCTATATTATTTAGAGCAAGAAAAGACGCTTCAACGCGAGCTATTTTTTGCTAAAAATCAGCTTTCTACATGGAGCGGATTTGCTCATTTATTCCACGATCGTCAAAGGTTGTTAACACTCCTCTGCATTATAATCCTAACTTCTACTTGGGTAATCCCTAGACTGATCTTGAAATTGTCTGGTCACGTACCCGAATCTAGAGATCGTGAACAATACGTTCTGACCAATACAAAAGTGCAAGAGGCCGAAAATTCCCGAAGACATTTCAGAGCAGACACGAATATTCACCAGTTATCGGTTGCAAAAGAACAGTTTGGTTGCCTATTTAATTATTTATTTGTGCCTGTGCAATATAGACATGGTGTTTTGGTACTATTTTTGATGTCGTTGCGAACCTGTGTCAACAAACCGCACAATTGCGGTGAGGTGACCTTGAAAGTTCAGCAAAATACGTTAAGCCTTACTTGTAAGAGAAGCTTAGGAGTTCTATTTTGGTTGCAAAGTTGAAGATCAAGATAAAGCTTGGGCTCTCAAAATATATTGCAATACTTGCTCTAGAATCCTAATGGGTTAGTTAAATGATACTCACGATATGGAATTTGGAATGCCAGTGATTTGGTGCCTCGTTGGTGATTATTAATTTTTGCTCGCGAAGTTCTTTGATAAAAGCAAACATAAAATTGAATATCCTAATATCCCAGCGACCATTAGACCGGTGCCTCATGATGCTTCAAGCATACCTGTCCCTAAGCTTCTAGAAAAATACAAAATTGACTCGAAATCGGATGAACTCGATGAGTTTACATGGAAAGTCGGCACAAGTTTTCAGCAGGAACACCATTATGAATGTAGTAGCAACAAGCAGCCCATTTTTATATCTCAGGAAGAACTTAATGATCTTATTCGTGATGTGGATTTTCCCAAAGCAAAGGCACAGCCTCTTAGATCTCGCCTACAGTATTTGAATCACCTACAAGAAGGAATGAACATTTTAGTATCGAAAAGGGGAGACTAAGCTGGCAGTATTTTTCGGAATGGAAAATTATTTGGTTTTCTGTCAGGATATTCCAGGTTTAATGAACGAACTGGGCCTTTCGTATAAACCTACCCAGTGGCTATTGTTTGTTAATTCCTCTTAAGCCAAGTCCAAAGGCAGTTTGGCAGTTTGGAAATTAACAACCATCCCTTTCTATGGATCATGCTGTAGTATTAAATACCAACATTATAATCAAATATGTGCGGACGTAAATGGGATAACAGAGCCAGAATCCAACATTATGTAGTCAAAGAATGGTCGAAACGTGAAAACATTATCCTCGGTCTGAAAGATGTTCTTAATGAACCCTTAGTTGAGCAGCAGAAAATGAGGTTATAAAAAATCGTGTGTGCCCTTAGTAGATGAGGAAACGCTCTTCTTTATTTGAAAGAGAAATTCTCGCGTATCAGTGAAATAAAGCTTAAAGAAGATATGCTTATTGATCCGCAGATACGAGAACGTTTTAAGGACAATAATTTTTAAACTAAACTTTCGGAAAAGAAAATAGTTCAAGGACTGCTTTCAAAAATATCTAGCAACTTCCTAGGACATAAGAAATCTGAGAATTATACACAACTAATACAAGGATTTATTAGTTTGCAAGATGTCACTTAGCAGCATTTTCTTCACTCGAACTTGGGATTATTTCCTGAAAACTTAGGCACAGTTTGAGATAAATGCGAACAAAAATTTTATCAGCAAATTGCTCAAAGGGAGAAGGGGTATAGTGAGAAATGCACCAAGCCGAGGGGAACCGGATGTTCCCGTGGGACCATTTCTGTCTGCGTCTGCAAAGATTCAGCTCACAGCTACCACTTTACGTGCTCGACACCTTGAAGGGTCAAAAAATATAGTGCCACTGATCTAACATTCCTTTCAGCTTGTCATACGGCCTATATACTGCAGAAGGAGGGTGAAATGGAACAGTGGACTATGACTGAAGTCAAATGCCCTTAGTTGGGCAACCAAGCATCTCAAACCAAGTTTCTGGGTGAAAGCTGTCCAGCGAAGCCCACACGCAAAGCAGCAGCATAACCTCTTTCTTAAGTCCAAAAAATTGTGACTTAGTTTCTTTTAATTTTATAAAATTCGTTATGATTTTCGTGGTTTGGTTTTTTCTCATATCTCCTTTAAAAACATTTGAAGCCTGTACTTCTAGCATGAAGCGAGGGCAGAATTACGAATATATTTTACGATCGTCAAATATTGGTAATTAGTGATGATCCTTATTTTTTTTTGTTTCAAACTCAGTAAATGTAGATAGATTGTTGTGGCACCCAGAGCAACTACCATAATTACCCTCCCTAATTAAATACCCCTTCGTTTAATTCACCCTTACATAATTCAATTTAAGTAAGAAGTAAAGAACAATTTATTTTCAGAGTAAGAATAGTGAAAATCAAAATGAACCACTTAACCTATGCATTAGAGACTTAAACCATCTCAAGATAAGACTCATGGATAGAAGTGAAAAATCGGTAACGCCAGAAATCAAATCAGAACCTCAGTCTGATGACGATATAGAACTAGTCACAGAAACACCATCCCCGTCACTACCTGCCAAGAACGAGTTAAGATTTCCTTCGGTTACTCCAGACAGTGTGTCGACGTCTAGTCCAGATACACCTAATACTCCGGAGGGCCAAGCAGGGCCTGGAGGGTATGTATTCTTTAGCTACCTATTTGTGACATATATTATCTAGGTACCACTCTACCATTTTGCCAATTTCACTATTTTCCAATTAGATTATTGCCAACAGTTAAAAGTAATTTCGTAGTCACATAGAGCAAAAATAAAATAAATTTATGCTTTGCATATTTTAATGGCTATTTTATAGATTGGTAACTTAAAATACTTAAATATTGTATGCTTTTAAACTAGATAAGCTTGTAATTCGTCTATGCATATTTTAATTGATGAAAAGGGGGTCATGACTGTATAAATATACCAAGAATTTCTTTTCTATTTTTGTGTAGCAAGAAAATATCTTCAAAGAACTTCATAGGCACTTTAGAATTTTAATATAGAAATAGACTGCCCGTTTAGATGGAAGTATTTATATTTAGGTTTGTCTTTTCAACTTCCGGTTAAGATAAAAATAGCTACATTATTTTGGAAGTTCCACTTTGTCAAATAAATTATTTCTGTTCTGTTTGCATTATTTTGCTGATGTACTTCTCGACTTTTTTTCAGTATTTAATATGGATTAGTATTATGTCAATTATATTTTCCGGCTTAGTTATTCCATTGATTTTCTTTCCCATCTCATTCAGTGGAGAACTACGCACTCATTAGAGTCAAGGTCCCGCCAGTACGGACAGTTGTCATCTTCAACCCTGTGAAACTTTTTTAGGCATGTTCTGAAACATCCATGGTCCGTGAGGAATTGTGCGAGAAAGTATCCCACTTCTCCGTCGATTTTTGATTATAATATTTTTTCGTGTAGCTTATTAACAAAAATTATCTTAATTTTCAGCTATGTCTACTGGCCAAATACAGGACTATTTATCCATCCAATGGCACTACAACAGCAACTGATGATGTACCAACGGCTCGCGGGTAACATGAATTACACACTACCAAGTAGTCATAGTCCCAGGCCTCCGCCTAGTGGCACTGAAACCAAGCCTGATGCTCCAGAACCTTTAAGAAAAATAGTACCAAAAACCACAAAAGCTCATGATCCAGCCGAAACTAGTCATCGACATCACCATGAAAGCAAATCGAAGCGGAACGCAAGCGCAAGCGTGAGTGAAAAAACTCCTGCAAAGAGAAAGAGGTCAGCAATTTTTATTCCACCTATATCAACCGAAAATACTACCAATCCTGCTACAGAGGTCAGTATCTGCAAGTTCAAGTTTACCGGAGGCGCTAAGCCTAGTTTACAAGAAAAGAAGATGCTGTCTGTGGATTCTGGTGGCAATTTTAGGTAGGCTTTGTAGACGTAAATTTTAAAGATTAATAATTTTATCAGCGTAATATTTCATCATATTATACGCATATATGTAGAAATTGTGACCATGTGGAATCTGAATCTTCATCAGCTGCCCTGTTAAATGGGTTATTGTGAGCACATAAAAGAATCTGATGAAGGGGAAAACAGATCAGTTAAAACTGCTGCATTCAGTGGCGTGCAAGGTGCACCTTTACCCTGATCAAGCAGGGACACATGCCAGTGTTCATATATTATATAAATATACAAAAGTTCTATCCTATTATCCTGAAAACTTCTGTATCAAAAGAAGCTCATATCCAACTTAGATGTTGGATAAAAATGTATCATTTTGCAGGTCAAATTCTCAGATTAGTTCTTAATAGTAATGATAAAAATATGAATTGCAATATTTATTAAAACATTGAAAACTATAGCACTTTTTGTATTACAGGTATTACAGTGGCACAGGAGACAAAAGTATGCGAGGATATGAATTTTTCCCTAGAGAAACCTTGCAACAACAAATCAACGCTCAAGGTACCAGCACGGGGGCTTTTCTTCAAGCCAGTGGAGAAAAGATCTACCCAGCGCCACCACTGGAGATCACTGGTGGCTCATCGACGTCAGATTTTCTATTAACACCTGATTTACCAGGATCGAGCATAGCAGCTATTCAACAAGAAGTGAACACCAATAACGCTATAAGGAGCAAAAAAAGGAAATCCCGTAAGTCAATTCAAAGAGAGAAGCTGGAACAGACTTTCAAGGAGAAGGGGTTCTTAATACAAACTCAGCAACTAGAATCTGCAGAGGGGGCTACCTATTGCAAATTCAGGCAGCTTAGGAAGTTTACTAGGTATCTCTTTAGGTCGTGGAAGGATTATTTACCAGGAAATGTTAGGGAACTTAACGAGTCGGAACAAAGGGAATTTCAGCAAACGGAAGCTGCGGAATTACCAACCGACAGCCTGGATAACATATCGATTAAATCAGGAGACTTAATTGGAACTCCTCCTGAGGTGGTCTGATCACCGTCTCTATAGCTCGGTTCACAAATTAGAGACGGGCATCACATAATCTTCAATTTTCCAAGTAACAACATTGGAATATATAATAATTATTATACAACTAGGTAGCGTTTGTCCCAAATTGGTAATACCTTTATTGTTTCCTGAGTGCCAACTGAAATATTATTATTAATTACACATATTGTGTTCACTCACCCGTCACTTTCTATATGATATGCTCAACAGAATTCTGTCTTATATATAGTGCCGGTAATAAATTCCTAACTTCCCTGTTTACTTGTAATCAAATTCGAGATTTGAAATATTAAACGGCAAAAAAATAACAATTTTTAAGGAGCATCATTGACTTTAAAACTATTATTTTCAATTTTCCAAATACGCTAAGAGCGGTTATTTTGAATAGAATTTAAGTAGAGCTTTAAAATAAGATGTCGCATGACTATAACTGCCTTTTGCTCCACAAATGGTAAAAATGAATCCTCCACAACAATATAGAACATATCTATAACTTTCTCTTTAAAAAATTGAAATAGCCCAAATTTTGTCTTAATTTGGCAATCGCTCAGTCATTGCCGTTGCCGAATCAGTTTTCCAGTTTTTTCCTAATAAAGATTGCCGCGTGGTATAGTAGATGCCGGATGACCACAAAACTTGGTTGTGATGCCTAATGCGCTTAAACTTAAAATATGACTAAATGATTTTGCAAATTCGGTTCTAACTACAGTTACAGCGAACCTTTTTGGCATATATTTCCAGATATTTGAATTATACCTTAAATTTTCATTGCAATGAAGGAGGGCACAAGTTGATATTTATTTTTAAAAATGGTACTTGATCCAAGAGCCTTTTCATCATCATCATGATCTACGAACTAACAGTATGTATTTTAGATTTTAGCTTCCTAAAAATAGCCTGCAACTAGTTCAGTTTTACGTACTTCAACCAGTAATTTAAGACGAAGAAGAGATAATTTTAGTAGATGTTTGTTCTAAAATTTTTAGTCCTCCAAAAATAATTTACCTCATTAACGAATTGTTTCTTCATTTTGACTTGAAGAATATTTATTTCAAATTTGAAATATTTCAAAAATTGCGACGAAGAATCAAATTGGCAAGAAAATAAGTATTTTTGAGTCAAATGATCAATTTCTTAAAAGAATCTCTTGTTTTGGCATCGGAACAGTCACCTTTTCTTTTTTTTAACGCTATTTTTAAAATAGTTCTTCCAGTGTTACTTTTTTGTGTGACATCAATAGGCATCGCGTTCTAGCTTTAGCTCATACTAGAAAGTTCAGAAGTTTATCTCTGATAATAATCCCAGGTATAACTCCCTTAGACAACACTTTCGTGAGTACTCGGTTTTTATATGATTTATAAAATGAAATTATAAAAAACGAAATTTTCCACTGAATAGTTGTCATTTTTGAAAAGTGCACATGGATCACATATTTGTTCTCTTAACAGTAATGATTTTATCTTCCAGGATATTCATCACTTTTTACCAAAGAGAGAAAATTTTGAGCGAGAAAAGTTATATCCAAAAATATTAATATTGGGCTTGACTTTGCCATCTAATACTGAATATTTCCCTCATGTATAAAAAAATCCCATTAGAGGAGTGCAATTCTCGGAAAATTACAGCGAATATTTCGCTCATGTATAAAAAATCCCATTAGAGGAGTGCAATTCTCGGAAAATTACAGCGGTAATTGCACTGTAGAAACCGAAAGAGCACAGCGATAATTGCATCGTACGTATCTATGGTAATTCCATTGAAAATTTGACAGCGACAATTTATAAATAACGTCAAAGTCTAGTGAATATATAGGTATTATTAAAAATGTCTCGTTTCGGATTTAAAAAAATCGTTTTTTTGCATCTCTGTACTTTGTTTACAGTTACATGTACGTTTTTGTATTAAAAAAAGAATAAAAATGTATTTTTTTAAAACCATGTCCTAATTCGGGAAATATTCCCCCGAATTACACTCGTGCATCAAAATAACCAGAAAATTTTGCATTCGAGCGTGTTGTCTTAGAAAAACTGCATTCGGTCATTTTCATATTTTGCAAAAAGAGCCCTCCACCTTCGGTGTCGGGCTCTTTCTCCAAAATATGAAAATGAACTCATGCAGTTTTTAGACAACACGCTGTCATGCAAAATTATCGGTAATTTTGGTGCACTTGTGCAATTACTTCCGATAATTGCACTGTAGAAACCGAAAGAGCACAGCGATAATTGCATCGTACGTATCTATGGTAATTCCATTGTAAACTTACGATGACAGCGACAATTTATAAATAACGTCAAAGTCAAGTGAATATATATGATTAAAAATATCTCGTTTCGGATTAAAAAATATCGTATTTTTACGTCTCTTTCCTTTGTTTACAGTTACATGTACGTTTTTGTATTAAAAAAAAGAATAAAAATGCATTTTTTAAAACCATGTCCTTATTCGGGAAATATTCCCCCGAATTACACTCGTGCATCAAAATAACCAGATAATTTTGCATTCGAGCGTGTTGTCTTAGAAAAACTGCATTCGGTCATTTTCATATTTCGGAAAAAGAGCCCTCCACCTTCGGTGTCGGGCTCTTTCTCCAAAATATGAAAATGAACTCATGCAGTTTTTAGACAACACGCTGTCATGCAAAATTTTCGGTAATTTTGATGCACTTGTGCAATTACTTCCGAAAATTGTATACTATTTGTTCTATTTTTATAAACAATCATCATCAAGTAGCCCTTTGCATCCATTGTAGGACATAGGACTCCCCTATTCTCTCCCATTCGCTTCTACTTTATGCTGCCTAGACCCAGTTGCTGGCCATTCTCTTAACGTCATCTGTCCAACGTGTGGGTGGTCTTCCTCTACTCCATTTATCCATTCGTGGCCTCCACTCAAGCAGTCGTTTTGTCCATCGATCACCGTGCATCCGGACCACATGACCGGCCCAGTTCTATTTAAGCCTCGCCATGATGCGACACTGATAACATTGTCAACGCCAGTTCTTCTGCGTAGGTCTTCGTCTCGTCCGTGGTCTCTCAGGGTAACGCCAAGCATCGATCTCTCCATCTTTCTCTGTGTCACTCTAAGTTTCTTGGTGGTTACAGTTGTTACCGTTAGAGTTTCGGATCCGTACGTCATGACCGGTAGCAGACATTGATTAAAGACCTTTCTCTTTAGGTGGACCGCAATATCGCTCTTGAATATGTTTTTAAGTTTCCCAAATGCCGCCCACGAGAGAGTGAGTCTTCTCCTCAGTTCACGGGTTTGATTATCTCTGGAGATGCTAACTTCATGGCCGAGGTACATGTAACTATCCACCATCTTAATTTCATTGGTGCCAATGTCTATCTGTCATGAATTTTGTTTTCGATATGTTGATATTCAGACCAACTCTTCCGCACACCTCTTGTAGTTCCTCCATCATCACATTCATTTCCCTAAAGCTATCCGAAATCAAAGCTATAGCATCTGCGAAGCGCAAGTTAATCAGGTTTTTACCATCTATGTTTATACCCTATGGCCCCAATCCAGCTACTTAAAAGCGCTCTCCAGGACTGAAATAAACAATTTGGGGGACAAAGTATCGCCTTGTCTTACCCCGCGCCCCACAGGTATGTGGTGAATGTGGTCAGTATTTTCATGCAATTTTATCATTATTGTTGCGTTTTATAGATGTTTTGAATAAGTTTGGTGTATCGGTAGTCGAGTCTGCACTTCCGGAGCACATTCAAGACCGCCCCCAAGTCAGCTGTATCGAAAGCCTTATGGAAGTCGACGAATGCCAAGACGAGAGGCATGTTATACTCATTTGTCTTTTTGATTAGTGTTTTAATGCTTTGAAGGTGGTCATTAGTCCCAAATTCGTGGCAAAATCCCGGGTGTTCAACCGGTTGGTAGAAGTCAAGTTTATTTTCGAGACGGGTAGTTATAATTCGTGTAAACAGTTTGTAAAGATGACTTAAAAGGCTTATTGGTCGATAACTCCCCAGCTCAGCTATATCCCCTTTTTTATGTAGTAAAATAACAATGAAGTTTTGCCAGTTTTTGGGAATTGTGCTATTAAAAAGACAGAGATTAAAAACAAACTTCAACTTTTGGAGTAATCGTTGGCCGCCTATTTTGATTTCGTCGGCAGCTACATTATCTTCACCTGGTGCTTTATTGTTTTTAGTTTTCTTCAAGGCTAGCTTTATTTCCCATATCAGGTATCACTTCAGAGCCTTGATTGACTATTCCTCTTTCAGATGTCAGAAATTCTAGTTCTACATTCCCGTCTGCATCAAGCCGACTTTCATACAGCAGCCGATAGAATTCCTCCACGATTTTCAGTATCTCCTTTCTGTTCGTTGTAAGTTTTCCCTCTCTGTCCCTCATTTTGCATATTTCTTTTCTTTCGTTCGTGAGTTTCCTATGCAGCACTTTCATAATTTTGTTGTTCTCTATAGTTTTTTCGGTTTCTTTTCTTTCATAGCTTCTTATATCACTTCTTATTGCTCTAGATACTCACCTGTTCATCTCCCTCTGTAGATGTTCTTTCGTTTCTTTTGCTTCTTCTCTCCTATATTAGTTGTCTAGTCGTTTCGGTAAGTTTTCCGTCCTTTTATATTCTTGGACAATACTTTTGTTGACTCTCTGACAGGGCGGTAACTATGACATCATTCAACGCATCGATGCTTGTCTCCGTGTGTGGTCTCTCTAATAGATCGTCAATGTGGCGGTGGAAACCACAGCTATCCGTCGGAGGCTGCCAAAGTTTTTTGTTTGGGCTACTGACCATTTTATAGCGTTCATTTTTCAAATTCAATGAGATTTTTGCCCTTACCATACGGTGATCACTACCAGTGGAAAATTTGTTCAGCACTGACACATCTTTAACGATCTGTTTCTTATCAGTTATTATGAAGTCTATCTCATTTCTTACTTGGCCATCGCCTACTCAGCTTCTTGCAAAAGAAACTGTTCATAAGAAACAGGTTGTTCTGTAGCAAAAATCCGATCAGCGTCTCGCTACGTTCATTTCTTCTCTCCGAGCCAAAGCACCAAATCGAAGTTTCCGAGTCGTCAGTTTTTAGCCCTATTTTGGCATTGAAATCACCGCACAAGATTGTAAAATGAGATTTCTGATCTTCCCATGCTAGGCTTACATCTTCATAAAAGAGATCCACCTCTTCATCGGTGTGGATGATAGTTGGTGCGTAAACTTGAATGATCTTGACACAGTACCTACTGTTTAATCTGAGTATTACATAAATGACTCTAAATAATATTTTTTTGAAGGATTTGATGCCTGGGTTATGGCTTTTGTGGATTAAAAAGCCCGTGCCCCCGACCGAAGTGTTCTCCTCGCCGGCATAGTAGAAAGTATGCCCTGACTGTAGTTTTATGAGTTGTTCTCCACGTCTTCTTACTTCGCCTAGACCAACGATGTCCCACTTAATGTATTCTAATTTTGCCTCCAGCTCAGGCAATCGGTCGTTGGAGAGTAAGGATCTTGCATTGTAGGTTGCTATTTGTAGTGTCAAGTAATTTGATGTCGATCGTCGTAATGTCAACTTTTTGTCCCCCCCAGAATCCGTGGGACGAACTGATTCACTAACAGTGTGAGATTCTGAGCGCATAGACCTACTTATAAATAGTACCTGCAGATTTTTGCAGTATTTCATGATCAAAATACTGCTCTAAAGTTGTCAGACTGCACTTAATTAGATCAGCATATCTTGGAGCTTATATTTTCAAAAAACCATTCGTGAAGTACGACGGAAAGTTTGAGTTTTCAAGATAAAATTTTGTTAAAAGAAAATTAGCAAAAAACAGTAATCTTTTCTTTTTTTAACGCTATTTTTAAAACAGTTCCTCCAATGATCTTTTTGTGTCCCATCAATGAGTATCGCATTCAAGCTTTAGCTCATACTCGAAAGTTCTGAAGTTTATCTCTGCTAATAATCGAGATATTCCGTAGGCATCATTTTGGTGAGTGCTCGGTTTTTATATAATTTATAAAATGAAATTTCAAAAAACGAAATTTTCCGCTGAATACTTGTCATTTTTGAAAAGTGTAAATGTATCACATATTTGTTCTCTTAGCAGCAATGATTTATCTTCCAAGATATCCATCACTTTTTACCATAGGGAGAACATTTTGAGCAAGAAGAGTTATATACAAAAATATTAATATTGGGCTTGACTTTGCCATCTAATACTGAGAATTGTACTATTTGTTCTATTTTTATAAACAAGCGAGGTAATAATTATAAATGGCATAATAACTTGGGACATATTACATAAATAGCCATTATAAATAGTGCCTGCAGATTTTGGCAGTATTTTATGATCAAAATACTGCTCTAAAATTGTTAGACTGCACTTAATTGAATCAGCATAACTTGGAGCTGATATTTTCAAAACATTGCTCGTGAGTTTCGACGGAAAATTTGAGTTGTCAAGATAAAATTTTGATCAAAAAAAATTATAAAAAAAAACATTAATGTTGGGTTTGACTTCGCCAGCCAATACTAAAAATTTGACTACTTTTCCATTTTTACAAAACATCGAGGTAATAATAATAAAGGTAATAACAATTTGGAACACATTTCATAAATGGCCATTATAAATAATAAATAACCTATAAAGTAGGTTTAAGCAGTATTTTATGATCAAAATACAGTTCTACAGTTGCTAGATTGTGCTTAAATGGATCATTATATCTTGGGAATAGAAATAAATTAGAAATCACAAATCACAGCTATTTGTGAACATAATGGAAAATTCAATTTCTATTTCCGTTTTCAAAGATTGAATTTTCAAAGTTTATGAGCCACATTTCAAACAATATAGCCAACGAAGTAACAAACTACAGAGAGCTCAGACTACCCCATTGAACGTGAAAACCTATAATTATCAAGTCTTTATAAATTTATTCTAAGAGTTTCCTTGGAGAATTCATGTCCTCCAATTTTTTATCAACAATGTTTTGTTAAACTTTTTGCCAAAACTCGCCTTTATTATAATTAGATTAATGGAATAATGCTGTCAAAAGTGATCCAAGTGAATTCCATGTATTATCTATATGAAATTGGGCTTCATGCTTCAATATTGATACATCTAATACAATGGTTTTGCGCTGCTTCCATTATCGCCGTATCAAAATCACCGTAACTATTTTTGAAAATGGAAATAGTGTTGGATTTTCCCTTTCAATTGACCACTAGCTTATCCAAAAATAAATAAAGACAGAAATTTAATGTAAAAGTGGGTAATTATCGAGGGCACTTCAAGTAAAAAATAATTGCTACTTAAAATTGTCTACTTATAATATGTGTGCCTGTAAAGATGTTGTAGATATTAATAACAATGTTAACCAAAGATAATGTATCGTGACATAGCTAGAGATGTATAAAGACGATTTTGACAGGGTCAAACTAAAAACTTGGTGCTTATAATTTCAAGATAATAATATTTAGCCCCGTGGGCTTAATTTTTTTGTATATTTTATTGTTATTATGAAAAATAGTTTGTAAGATGATTTTGTCTAATCTAGTCGATATTTTAGAGACTTAAATAGTACTGTGTACTTTACGATTTAATTGTTAATTTAATAAATTTATTTGTTCTTATAATTTTTTGTTGCATTTATTTTTAATGTAACAGCGGATACCTGGACCTAGATTTAAAGCTTAAACAGACATTGAGTATTCAAGATAAATTGGTCGTTTTTTTTTCTCCAGCATGTATATATATACCTGGAGTCACTTCAATCACTACTTTATAATATTTGTCATTTTTCTTAATCATTATTTAATTGACATTTTATTCATAACTAAAGCAACCGTAGTGCAAGTTCATGTGTAAATTTTCAACTTCAACTTCTCTTCTAACGTGCACCTTCAAATCCCGTTTTTTAATCTGCGTTTTCTTTCTTTTATTGAGTTTTTGCGTTTTCGATCTTTTCAAGTAGACATTTTAATAATAATTTTAGCTTCTCCTGTACGATTTATCTTGTTTTGATTCTTGTTTGCAAGGAATGTCCTCATTTTACAGAGTATCACGAAATCTTTTCAAGTGAAATATCGAATTAAATTAGACTGGACTTTTTTGGTTGTTTTCCAGAACAGCCTTTCCACCACTGCTATCATAGGTATTGAACAAAGTTTCTCGTCCTTGGCCTTGGTTCATATATATCGGCTTAGGCACCTTGATCGATCTTCGAGCCGCCAATATTTCATACTGGCTCTGCCTTTATTAGGAAGCCTTTTATTCTAGCCGTTTTTTCTGGCACACCGATCTTAGATTTGTTTCCATAGGGGTATGATGGAGTGGTGTTATCTTTAGTCAGGTCCAACATGTAGGTTTCCTTAATCTGCTGAAGCAGTTTTTCGTTGTCGGCACCATCACCCTTGCTTATTGGAGCATGCCCTTGCAACAATCTGCCGACCTAGCTCCTCCTTTAATAATATCTCTAAAGTAGACGTAGGAGCTGAGTTGATGGTTTCCGTGAAGCACCCGTTGCCCACCACTCATTAGCCTCGTCGCCCCCATTTGCCTGGTGTTTTTCCACTAAGTCACTGCTCTATATATTATCATGGGTCTCACCGCCTTCGTGCATAACCATAGGGTCCTCGTAAAGCTTAAACTCCAGTTTTTCTCACTCATTCTTCTACACCCGCCTAGTGCTACCGTAGCCTGCTATGTAACCCTTTGAATGGGCGAACTCCATGTCAACTTTTGATCAAAAATTATTTCTAAGTATTTCACCTCTGTGGAAAATAGAATTGTTTCTCTGCTGTACTATTCAGAACTAGTGGTTTTAACATTCTCTGGACACTTCTTCATGTGTCTTCTGTGTATCGACTGCGAGCTGTTCGCACTTACACCAGTCATCCACGACGTGAGATCTCTTTGACTTCTCTCTGGGCGGTGAATTTGCCTCCCACCGCTATCGCTATATCATCTGCCTATCCTAAATATAGAAATCCTTCGCCAAATAGATTTTGGAGTAGATCATCTACCAGAATGGCCCCCAATAGTGGAGATAAAGCTCCTCTTGAGGGCATCATCTATCTACTTTAGCTATAATAGTGGATTCGTTCGAGGATGATGTTATCATTCTATTTTCAACTGTGTATTAATTTGAGTTTTATTATTCTTTTCAGTCTTATCCCCATTGTTTTCTTTCAAAATTTCCTCACCAATATTTTCCCCTTTGTATTGTCGCGTATAGTTTTTCCATGACACCACGCCTTGGTCTTGGTTAGCGTGCAGGAATATAGCTCAGATTGGAGATCGATCTACGTCAGGTGAGAATAGATGATTACTTAAAAACAATAACAACGTCTGTTGGTCAAAGATTTAATGAGAAAACATTAACAATGTCTATTGGTCAGAAACTAATGTTAGGTAGCTAAACCTAGATTTAAAGCTTAAACAAAAAGTTAGTATTCAGCATAATTGGCCCTTTTTTAAATCTTGCATGTATATCTATACTTTGCACCACTTCAATCGCCACTTCATAAAATTTGTCATTTTTCTTATTGATTTTTATAGAAACTTTATGCATATCTCAAGCAAACACTGGTTTTGGCCGTGTGTACATTTTCAACTTCACCTTCCCCTGTAACGTGCACCTTCGAATTCCTTCTCTTATTCTGCATTTTCTTTCTTTTATTGCGTTTTCGATCTTTTTAAAGTAGCTTTTTTGATAATTATTTTAGCTCCTGCTGCGCGATTTATATTTTTTTGATTCTTGTTTGCAAGGAATGTCCTCATTTTACAGAGGATCGCAAAATCTTTTCAAGTGAAGTATCGAATTAAATTACATTAGCCTTTTTTGGTTGTTTTTCAGAACAGCCTTTCCACCACTGCTACCATAGGTATTGAAAAACATGTTCTCGTCCTTGGTTCATATATATCGACTCAGATCGATCTTCGAGCCGGCAATATTCCAGACTGGTTCTGCCTTAATTAGGAAGCCTTTTATTCCAGCCGTTTTTCTGGCACACCGATCCTAAATTTGTTTTCATAGTTGTATGTTGTAGTGGTGCTATCTTTAGCCATGCCCTACATGTAGTTTTCCTTAATCTGCTTCAGCAGCTTTTTGGTTGTCGGCTCCATGATTCTTGCTTATTGGTGCATCTTGCAACAATCTGTGGGCTGCCGACCTAGCTCCTCCTTTAATATGATAACTAAAGTAGCCGTAGGAGCTTAGTTGATGGTTCCCGTGGAGCACCCTTTGCCCACCACTCAGTAGCCTCGTCGCCCTCACTTGCCTGGTGTTTCCAAGTCACTGATTCATATGTTATCATGTGTCACACCACCTTCGTGCATAACCATAGGTTCCTCGTAGAGCTTAGACCCCAGTTTTTCTCACACATTCTTCTACACCGGTCTAGTGCTACCGTAGCCTTTTATGTAACCTTTTGAATGTGTGAACTCCATGTCAACTTTTGATCAAAAATTATTCCTAAGTATTTTACCTCTGTGGAAAAGAGAACTGTTTCTCTGCGGTGCCGTTGAGAACTAGTGGTTTTAGCATTCCCAGGACACTTCTTCATGTGAAGGGAACAACTATTATCTTCTGTGGATCGACTGAGAGCTGTTCGAGAGCTTACACCAGTCATCCACGATACGAGAGTTCTCTCTGACCGGTAAATTTTCCTCCCACCGCTATCGCTATATCATCTGCATATCCTAAGCATAGAAATCCTTAGCCAAATAGTTTTTGGAGCAGATCATCTACCAGAATGGCCCACAATAGTGGATATAAAATTCCTCTTGGGGACATCTTCTACCTACTTTAGCTATAATAGTGGATTCGTTCGAGGATGATGTCATCATTCTATTTTCAACTGTGTATTAATTTGAGTTTTATCATTTTTTTCCGTCATATCCCCATTGTTTTCATTCGAAATTTCCTCACCAATGTTTTCCCCTTTGTATTGTCGCGTATAGTTTTTCCATGGTTAGCGTGCAGGAATATAGCTCAGATTCGAGATAAATCTACGTCAGGTGAGAAGAGATGATAAAGAAAGCACTTTAGTTAAAAACAATAATACCCTCTGTTGGTTAAAGACTTAATGAGGCAAAACATTAAAAATGTCTATTGGTCAGAAACTAAAGTTAGGTAACTAAACCTAGATTTAAACCTTAGACAAAAATTTTGTATTCAAGATAATTTGGCTCTTTTTTAAATCCTGCATGTATATCTATACTTTGCGCCACTTCAATCGCTACTTCATGAAATTTGTAATTTTTCTTATTGATTTTTATTAAAACTTTATGCATATCTCAAGCAAGCACCACTCTTGGCCTTGTGTAAATTTTCATTTTCACCGCCCCCTGTAACGTGCACCTTCAAACCCCTTCTCTTATTCTGCATTTTTTTTCTTTTATTGCGTTTTCAATCTTTCGCAAGTAGCTTTTTTATATAATAATTTGAGCTTTTGCTGCGCGATTTATCTTTTTTTGATACCTGTTGGCAAGGAATGACCTTATTTTACAGAGGATCTTTTTAAGTGAAGTATCGAATTAAATTAGATTTGCGTTTTGCGTTTTGGTTGTTTTTCAGAACAGCCTTTGCACCACTGCTACCATAGATATTGAAAAACATATTCTCCTCCTTGGTTCATCTATACCAGCTCAGATATCTTGCTCGATCTTCGAGCTTCAGTATTCCAGACTGGCTCTGCCTTTATTAGAAAGCATTTTTCCATCCATTTCTTTATGGAATCACGATGATAAAATTCTTGTTTTCAAGATTGTATGTTGGAGTGGTGGTATATGTAAGCATGCCCAATACGTAGTTTGCCTTAAGCTTCTGCAGCAGTGCCATGACTCTTGCTTATTGGTGAATTCCCTTGCAACAATCTCTGGGCTGCCGACCTAGCTTCTCCTTTAATAATATGACTAGAGTGGGCATAGGAGCTGAATTCATGATTGCCCTTTACCCACCACTCAGTAGCCTCGTCACCCCCCACTTGCCTGGTGTTTTTCCACCATGTCACTGCTCCATATGTTATCATGGGTCTCACCACTTTCGTGTATAACCATAGGGTCCTCGCAGAACTTAGACCCCCAGTTTTTCACACACATTCTTCTACACCTGCCTAGTGTTTCCGTAGCCTTCTATGTAACCTCTTGAATCTGAGATCTCCATGTCAACTTTTGATCAAAAATTATTCCTAAGTATTTCACCCCTCTGTGGAAAAGAGAATTGTTTCGCTGCTGTAATGTTGAAAACCTGTGGTTTTAGCCTTCTCAGGACACTCCTTCAAGTGTGGAGAACTGCTACTGTTTTCTGTGGATCAACTGAGAGCTATTTACGCTTACACTAATCATCCACGATGTTGAGAGCTCTTTGACTTCTCTCCGAGAGTGTGCCGGAAAATTTTCCTTGCTCTGCTATTGCTTTATCATCTGCATATCCTAACTATTTTGGGTTTGGAACCTTCGGCAAAATGTTTCGGTATTGTGGATTGTGGTATTGTGAATGTGGATATTGTGGATAAAACTCTGTTTTAGTGCATATCCTAGGTATAGAAAATCTTCGGCAGATAGTTGTTGGAGTGCATCATCTACCATGATGACCCACAGTGTCCTCTACTTACTTTAGTTATAATGGTTGCTTCGTCCGAGGAAGAGTTATTATTGTACTTTCAAGTGTGTATTATTATTTTCAGTCATCCCCTTTATATTTCCATCTTTAATTCTTTTATTTCACTATCTTCGCCTTTAGTACTTTTATCTTCAGTTCTTATATCTTCAGTCTATTAATTTTCAGTCCTATTATCTTTAGGATTTTTCTCTCGAATTTTTCCTTTTCATCAACTCTACTTTCGCCTGTTGGATTTCTCTACTGATTATCTATCCTTGCATGTCCTTGTTTCTGATCTCGGTTCTTGTTTTCTGCCACGTACTCATTTTCACCTGGTTTTTTTTGCTACGCATGTCAGTATATCTTCGAAAAAACACATTTTTGCGAATAAGTTCGATTATAACAGATCGCCTCATATTATATTTCACATTTTTGAATCCGAGATGTTTGAGAATCCTTTTTTGGAGGACTTTGATTTTGCTAACTCTTGATCGAACTGATCCTGCATAAATTTATTCATTGCCACATCTAAAGACTGCAGCTGTACCATTTAAAAATACATAAGACTTCAGACAAGCTTTCTTCTTATGCAGAAGCACACATTAAAACAGGAATTTTCTCTTTCACCACTGGCAGTAGCTGTGTTTTCCTTCCGCTATTTTTCTATCATCTCTGACGTTATATCCCCAAACATGGTTTCAAACATTTTATTGTATTATGGGGCAAATTCATAGACTGCCTATGGAGTAATTTGCTTCATAGCCGGATTTTTTATATAGAACAATCAAAACCATTGTTTGTTGTTTGCCAGACCAGTCGTTCTTAAAAGTGGGTTTTATGTGATTTTGTTTCGAAAAAGTTTGCAGTACATCTTAGGCTAAGACTTCTGCTCTAGCAAATCCAAACCCCCACTTTCCTTCGTATTCCTATTCCTCTCCCAGCTGAAGTTTACTTTCCCCGCTTCTGTTGTCATTATTTGGTCCCGTTACACTCCCCTCTCCTCGAATGCCATTCAAATAGTGTTTCAAAATAGTTTTGAGTATTCCTTAAAACTTTGCCGCTTCTCTCTGTATTATGGGTCACTCTCTGAGGTATTAACTCCGATTAAAGGCTTCTCCTTGTATAGCTATGCTTCGCTCGCTTGTTAGAAATAAGAAACGATTAGTACTTATAGTGATTAAATCAAGACATAACTGACACAGTGTAGTATCAGTTGCCCTTAGCCCAGTGGCCTTATTCAGAAAATCATCTGAGATAAATGAGGGAAGCAGGACTAATTTTGTATTGTTTTGAAATTAAATGATATGACCAGCCAAGTTTAAACTTGAACATTATGTACAGGGTTATTCATTATATTTTGACACCCACCTGCAGCCGCACTTACAGGTAATACAAAAAAAAACTTAAATTCAAAAGTTGTGTGTTTTTTTATATATTATCTTTTAGAAATGTCAAAAGAAAAAAATTGCCTGTCAAATGTCAAAAAACCGCATAACCTTTTTTTTTTAAGTGGAACACCCTGTATATTATTTTATATTTGGATTGCGCGAAAAAGTCTAGACATATTTCATGAATAATGTCCTATACCTATCTCTAACGGTTTTAGAAATATTGACAGTTGAAAATCGACCATTTACCCAGTTTGACAGCTTGTAAAATCTAAACGGCTAAAGATAGAACAAAACGGTATGCACTTTCCTATATTGGTTTTTCATAAGCTATCGTATGACACTAGCGTTTTATTTAACCAGAGGTTAAATTTATCCGGGATTTTTTAACCTCTGTTTAAAGCTAAAGTTAGTGTCATACGATAGCTTATGAAAAACCAATATAGGAAAGTGCATACCGTTTTGTTCCATCTTTAGCCGTTTAGATTTTACAAGCTGTCAAACTTGGTAAATGGTCGATTTTCAACTGTCAATATTTCAAAAACCGTTAGAGATAGGTATAGGACATTATTCATGAAATATGTCTAGACTTTTTCGCACAGTCCAAATATGGAATAATATACTACAGGGTGTTCCATTAAAAAAAAAAATAAGGTTATGCGGATTTTTGACATTTGACAGGCAATTTTTTTCCTTTTGACATTTCTAAAAGTTGATATATTAAAAACCATACGACTTTTGAGTTTAAGTTTTTTTTTCGTATTACCTGTAATTACGGCTGCAGGTGGGTGTCAAAATATAATGAATAACCCTGTACACATTCAACATTATTTAAAAACAACGCGAGCAGACAGGCAATTATAAACGTTAAAGTTACAATGGTCAGCAGACCTTAGTTAAGTCAAGAGGACAATCAGTCCGATAAGCTTTTGTCTCTCACCTATTCCGCTCTCACCTATTGCGGTCCACAAGGACGTAGTAGGGGCTCTATCCATATCCTAATCTTCAGACCCAACTCGGTAAGTGCAGTTGATTCACAGGAACGCACTTCTTGGGAGATATCCGCCTAAAAAGTACTAAAGTCAAATCTACGATAGTGCCTTAAAGTGCTGAATAAAATTAAGCTAAAATACGAACCTTAAATAATCATTTCATGAAATAGCCAAACCTAACCCTAAATTAAAACACAACACCGCTCTTAAAGAACTTTATTATAATATAGGGACTAAGACCTATAGACAATTCAAACCATACCTCAACCGATATCACATGCGTGTTTTAGTAATCGGGGTAGTGTAAACTCATTAATTCTTTAATCAATAGACGTTGTTATTATTTTAGAGAAGTGCCTTCTTTATTATCTTTTCTTACCTGACGTAGATAGATCCATAATCTGAGCTATATAACCTGCACGCCATCAAAGGCGTGTCGTCACAGATAACTAATCGTGACAATATTCCGTATCCAGTCCAATCGAATAGAAAACGTAGATTATTTGAAAATTCTATAACTTGTCTAGGGCATATATACTTTTATATAATTTCCGTCGAATTAACTAGGAAAATATATACCTACCGTATAGATTTTCTAGATCTTAAATCCCCTGCACTATCCTGGCTATTAGGTCAAATAAATTGCCATTCGGCAAGGGCTAATAAATACTATAGTCTCAAATCAGTTTCGAGGAGTTCCACAATAATATTGAGGCATCAAAACGCTCCAATTTTCAATTTATCCTCGCATATAAGAATTTCAAGGGAATAACAACTCCCTCTATTTTGGTTCCGGGCGTCCAGACGTCTGGCGTCTGAATCTGTCCGACGATGTCTATGCGTACTTTGCCTTCCGTTATTCCGTATTCGTTTTGAGTTTTAGCTTGGTCTTAATAGATATTATAATAAATATCAGTTGTATGTATTACCTACGTTTAGAATGATTCTAAAGAAAGTAAATTTGACCTGTTTTATAAGTTCAAAAACCTGGGCTATGATTATGGCGCTAAAGAATCTGGTGAGTATTTAGACACTATTAAATTATATTTTTGTATGTTTAATTAAAAAGCAAGTTTTATTAGTTTTATTAAGTGCATTGCATTTAGCTGGCCCTTATAGAAGGTGTAACGAAAAGGATGCTGCATATGACAATTCGGATTATTAGATATTCTGGCACAGAATTTCATTACTGACAAAAATAAGTTCTTGTAGGAAAACTACGTTTAAATTCGACATTTCCGGTGTAAAAAATACGAAAATGCGACTTTTCAATACTTTTTTTGAGAGCTGTTATGGAAAACTTAATATTTTTTAATTTTCAATTTGATTTTAATCAAAAGCTCTATTTTAGGTTTTCGTTATTTATGTTATTAAGCGATTTATTTCGACTGCTTATTCTAGTGTGGTTAGTGTCAATAAACCTCAATATATTTCTTAAAAGTGTTGCAATTTAGCTAGATTTTTTTATGAAATATATTTTTAATCTGCCTAAGGTTAACTTTCCAAAAACATATTTTTTGAAGTAAACCACGAAAGCATGTCAGCGGAAAGATCGAGCGAATGAATATCTATTTATCTATTAATCATTCTCAATTCGCGAGTTTTAAGTCTGAGAGACCAGGCATGTCTGTGAGAATTTGTGTCTTGAAAGCAGTGTTGCCAACTTTCGGTTATCAATTTTCCTTCAATTTACAAAATTTTATGCATTTTATTTACAATATCTGGTGATTTGTCTGATGCCTGTATGATATGATTTACTTAGTAATAGTAATTCAATTAGGATTCAAATTGTAATGGCGTGATCAAGAGATTAAAAGCTCATGAAAAAGTTAAATCCTGAAGTACATCAAGTTTTACTGTTAATATCTCTTGGGAAAAAATTCCAGCAAAAAGGAAAGTTTTCGTCTGCTTGGCAACCATGACTGAATGGGTTGATCTCTCATTTTTGACAAAATTATATGCATTTTGTTTACAATGTCTGGTGATTGGTCTTATGCCTGTATGATATGAGCTACTAGTAATATATTTGCTTCTTTATCATTTGGGATTCAAACTGTAATGGCATGATCAAGAGATTAAAAGGTCATGAAAAAGTTAAATCCCGAAGAACATTAGCTTTAACTCTTTACATCTCTTGGGAAAATATTCCAGCAAAAAGGAAAGTTTTCGTCTACTTAGCAACCCCGACTGAATGGGATTTTTGTCAAAATTATATGCATTTTGTTTACAATATCTGGTGATTGGTCTTATGCCTGTATGATATGAGTTACTTAGTAATATACTTGCTTCTTTATCATTTAGGATTCAAACTGTAATGGCGTGATCAAGGGATTAAAAGGTCATGAAAAAGTTAAATCCTGAAGAACATCAACTTTTACTCCTTACATTTCTTGGGAAAAAATTCGAGCCAAAAAGAATGGTTTCGTCTGTTTAGCAACCCTGATTGAATGGGTTGATCTCTCATTTTTGACAAAATTATATAAATTTTGTTTACATATCTGGTGATTGGTTTTATGGCTGTATGATATGAGTTACTTATTAATATACTTGCGTCTTTATCATTTAGGATTCAAATTGTAATGACGTGGTCAAGAGATTAAAAGCTCATAAAACAGTTAAATCCCGGAGAACATCAACTTTTACTCTTAACCTCTCTTGGGATGAAATTCCAGCAAAAAAAAGTTTTCGTCTTCTTGGCAACCCTGATTGAATGGGTTTATCTCTCATTTTTGACAAAAACTCATGAAAATCTTAAATCCTGAAGAAAATCAACTTTTACTCCTTAGGAAAAAAATTCCAGCACAATGGAAAGTTTTCGTCTGCTTGGCAACTCTGATTGATTAGGTTGATCTCTCATTTTTGACAACATTATATGCATTTTGTCTTATGCTTATGATATGGTTCTTTTTCACTTTATTGAATTTTTTAATTTACCTGTAAGTTTATTTCAATACAGCTGATATTTGTAAGTGTAGAATTAAATCAAAATTTACGAAATAATTAAGCGATCTTTTTACTGTCTGATTCTTGACCTATTTCCAAAAGAAAAAATATTTTAAAATTTCTTCTGGTTCAAAATTCATTAACGTCCAAAATATTGACAATTAACTAAAGTATTAAAAAAGCTTTGGAGAGAACCTTACAACCAAACCCTCATATTATGTCACATTCACATTCCTCTCCCAGCTGAAATTTACTTCCTCCGCTTTTGTTGTCTTTTGAACCCTAGAACTTGTCGACTCTACCTTATAAATGTTTCACATTTGTTCGATTTACTTTTGAATGTTTAGTGTAATTATTACTTAGATTTATGTGATGCCCTTCTTAAGAAATGTAATAATCTCTAAATTTTTACACGTGCTTAAACACCTTGATGGTAATGCTTTTCATCGTATTCAAGAGGAAACTTCTGAGATCGGTTATCATCCTTCATGTGGCTGATCACTTGGCCTTCTGGAGGTCTCAGCACGATAGACCTGACCTTGAAATGGTCAAAAACATTATTTGTGGTTCAAATGTAACTGATTCTTGACCTATTTCCAGAAGAATAATTGAATTTAAAAATATCTTCGAGTTCAAAATTCTTAAATGTATGAATTATTTAAAATTTACTAAACAATTGAAAAGTTCTTGAACTAACCATAGAACCAAACCTCCATATCTGGCTGATGACTTGGCCTTCTGGACCTGGAGGTCTCAGTACGATAGACCCGACTTTGAAATGGTCACAAAGATTATTTGTGGTTCAAAATTAACTGATTCTTGACCTATTTCCAGAACATTAATTGAATTTTAAAATATCTTCGAGTTCAAAATTCATAAATGTATGAAATATTGAAAATTTACCAAAGAATTGAAAAAGTTTTTGAAATAACCATATCTGGCTGATGGCTTGGCCTTCTGGAGGTCTCAGTACGATAGACCCGACTTTGAAATGGCCAAAAAGATTATTTGTGGTTCAAATTTAACCGATTCTTGACCTAGTTCCAGAAGAATAATTGAACTTTAAAATGTATTCGAGTTCAAAATTCTTAAATGTATGAAATATTGAAAATTTACTAAAGAATTGAAAAAGTTCTTGAAATAACCATAGAACCAAACCTCCATATCTGGGTGATGACTTGGCCTTCTGGAGGTCTCAGTAGGATAGACCCGACTTTGAAATAGTCAAAAACATTATTTGTGTTTCAAATTTAACTGATTCTTGACCTATTTTCAGAAGAATAATTGAATATTAAAATATCTTCGAGTTCAAAATTCTTAAATGTATGAAATATTTAAAATTTACTAAATAAATGAAAAAGTTCTTGAAATAAACATAGAACCAAACTCCATATCTGGTTGACGGCTTCGCGTTCTGAAGGTCTCAGTAAGATAGACCTGACTTTGAAATGGTCAAAAAGATTATTTGTGATTCAAAATTAACTGATTCTTGACCTATTTCCAGAACATTAATTGAATTTTAAAATATCTTCGAGTTTAAAATTCATAAATGTATGAAATATTCAATATTTCGTACGTTAATACATTTTTAACTGGAAGATGTTTTAAAATTCAATAATTTTATCGAAATTAGATCGAAATCTGTTATGTATGAACCTTAAATAATGTTTTTGCCCAAATCAAAATCGGGTCTATTGTAATGAGAGCCCTAGAAGCCCATGTCATCAGCCAGATGAAGGGTAATCGAGCACCGAAGTCGCCTCTCGAATATGATGAAAAGCATTACCATTATGGTTGTTTAGCATATGTGAAAAATTAAAGATTGTTAAAAGGAGCATCATATAAATGTAAGTAATAATTAAGTAAAACATTCAATAATAAATCAAACATATGTGGAACTTACATAAGGTAAAATCGAAAAGTCTTAAGGTTCAAAAGCCAATAAAAACGAAAAAAAAGAATTGTAAAAGTTTTTGAAACAACCATGGAACCAAACCTCCATTTTTCTGTTTTTATTGGCATTTGAACCTTAAGACTTTTCGATTTTACGTTATGTAAGTTCCACATATGTTTGATTTATTATGGAATGTTTTCTTAATTATTACTTACATTTATATGATGCTCTTTTTAAAAAATTTAACAATCTTTACATTTTTACATGTGCTAAACAACCATTTGCTTTTCATCATATTCGAGAGGAGACTTCGGTGCTCGATTACCCTTCATCTGGCTGATGACATGGGCTTCTGGGGCTCTCATTACAATAGGCCCGATTTTGATTTGGGCAAAAAAATTATTTAAGGTTCATGCATAACAGATTCCGACCTATTTTCGAAAAAATTATTGAATTTTAAAACATCTTCCAGTTAAAAATGTATTAACGTACGAAATATTGAATACTTGCTAAAAAATCTAAAAGTTTCCCATAGCTTTTATGTTCTCGACAAGTTTCATATTTATATTCCTTTCCCAACTGAAATTTACTTTTTGAGCTTTTATTGCCTTTTGAACCCTGGGACTTGTCAATTCTACCTTATTTAAGTTTCACCTAAGTTTGATTTACTTTACATTTATATAGTGCTCCTTTTAAAATATGTAACAATCTTCAAATTTTTACATGTGGTAAACAACCATGATGTTAAGCCTTTTTATGGTATTCAAGAGGAAACTTCTAGGATCGATTACCCTTCATCTGGCTGATGAGTTAGCCTTCTGGAGGTCTCAGTACAATAGACCGGATTTTGACATGGTCAAAACATTATTTATACTTAAAAATGATCTTTTAATAAAACATAAATTCTGGCGCCATTTATGAAGCTTTGATGATACGAACTGCTTCGACAGCAGTATTTATATAATGAATGAACATGTATATTTTAGGCCCTTGGCATTTCTATCATCATAGGTGGAAGTCTTTGGATAACCAAAAATACAGTACTGGATACTTTCAAGACTTACTTTGCATGTGGAATTTTCCTGGGCATATTAAATATTGTTGCTGGCTGCATCTTGATAACAGCGTTAGTCCAGGTAAGTACGAGTTGTTAGCTGCACTATCCTAAACTTGATATTAATAGGAGCTGCAATTTTTCGTTTCGGCAAGAAAGTCTCTAAAAGTTCTGTACAAAATGCTATCCCAACTTTCTGTGGCTAAAATATCATGATTTAGCCCAATTTACTTTAGTCCAAAAGTTGATAGTTTTCGAAATACAGGCTTTAAAAATTATTATCTATTAAAAATTTGTTCACATTTTTTCTTAATAAAAGCATGATTCGCACCAAATTTGGTGCTAAAGCAGCACTTCGCCTACACCTAAAGCTTGATAACCTTTTTGTGCCTCGGTTTATTAAATTTTTAGTTAAAAATTCTTATTCCTTGGCATATTTTGTCGAGAAAAGGTAAACCTAGTAGAATATTAGTTGAGGAGCAGACTTGCAAATTGCATTTTGTCCATTTTGACCAGTTTTCAGGGGAAACAAAAAACTACTACAGAAAAACTAGTCATAAGAGAAAAAAAAGTTTGGGGTAATATAATATTATCAGGTGTATGGAATTGCATCACTAGTTTTGGTACAAGAAAGTGGAAGGACAACTTGAAAAAATTTAAAAAATTGTTGGACAGAATGCAGTTTGTCTCTAGGGGACAAAATGCGATTTGAATGTCATTGTTAACAAAAACAAAGGCATTGTCAACAAAACTGTGTTATATTTAAAAAAAGTTTATATTGAAACAAAAGCATGAACAAACCAAAATTCGTAGGTATTATAATATTAGTTATAGACCATTTTTTTTTTTAATTTTAAATGAAATCATTCTCGTAATTTTCAGCGCATTCGCAAGCTTCTTCGCCATTTTCGTACCTCTTCATCTTTATCATTACGGTTTGTCACAGTTTTTTTAAATATTTCAGCCATCCATTTCAGCTCCAGGTCTGTGTCGTACCATCCGTCACCAGATAGCGTAACAAGTAGTTTT